>BSBK01001287.1:667500-695000 GCA_027943335.1 Chamaecyparis obtusa | reverse complement strand
ATCCTTCATGGAATATAATACTTTTCAAAATAATCTAAAATCAACCATTCACCACATGCAGTATGTAAATAAGTATGATCCGAAGCTAGATAATTCTAGCTAACTAAAATAAAACTCACACAAAAACTTTATATCAAATTCTCAAACACACTGATTCAGAAATCTAACTATCATATATCATTTCCCATTCATTCAAAGATGATAATTATCTTCATAAAATATCAAGATAAACATCGAGCATATAGTTAAGTTTGAATTCAACTAAAATTAGAACCCCTTGCCAATCTTATGATTCGACATCTATAGTCTTTTACAAATTAACCAGAGATTAAAACATCAGGACTAAAATTAACTTGAGTTCTCAAAGTACCAAAATAAACTCCTAAAGATCCCTAACTGCCTAGGAACAACTTCCTTCCAAAGTTTTTCATTAAATCATAAAAAGATTCTACGAGTTATTCGGGGCAAGGCAATTTATCCAGATCCCATGGACGGAGTGTGTTGTGCTGGTGAAAAATGAGCGGCCTTCCACTCCTTGTATAAGCCCACAAAATATTGAAGTGCTTGAGTATTTGGGATGTTGACATGCACCATTCTCTGCCACACTTTCCTTTCACATTTTATGTCCTTGATTTTCTCCATTCGCAACGATAGATGTCCTAAGCATACATAGATAAAGGATTATTTTTGTGCAACCTTTGCAACATCCTCAAATGTTAATGCCTTAGCTTCTTTAACCTTCTCAACCTCCTCTTTTAACTCCCTAAGTGTGAAATCCTTATCCTTTTTCACATTTTCATTCTCATCCTCAAATGTTAATGCCTTAGCTTCTTTAACCTTCTCAACCTCCTCTTTTAACTCCCTAAGTGTGAAATCCTCATCCTTTTTCACATTTTCATTCTCATCCATGTACAAGACGTGGTTGCATCTTAGTTCATCTAGGAGGGATTTTGTTAGTTCATGCAGCTCCTTGTTGAATTTAGCATAGTCAACGTTCCCTTGCCTTAGCACAAAGTTTCACCATTCTATGTTTTTCCTGCAGCCATACAATACATTTTCATCCACATTCTTTGAAGGTCTCTTGGTCATGAACTTACCAATTCCATACTTTTGAATCTCATTTATTTGTGATACCACATTCACCCATTTAGTTTCTGTATCATCTTAAAATGGAAGCACTTCCATCTTGATAGGTTTAGCACCCTCTTTTAGTACATTTATCATGATAGACTTGCATTTAGGATGCATGTTGCACTTATCTTCTTCATTCTAGGTGAAATTAGGGTTAGGATCCTGTGGATTCTCCTAAATTTCCCTCTTTCATGGCTCTATTTTCTAGGTAAGACTTAGAAATAGGTCCTCCTAGTTTTCATCACATTTATCATAGGATTTTATGCATATTCCTAGCATTCTATCCTGATCTGATTTCATTTCTAGGTTTCTGGGCATCCCCGGGACCTCCTGTCTTGATTCTGATTGGATCTAGGCACAAGGTCAAATTTGAGGTTGATCCTGACTAGGTCAGGATCGAGGGCGAACCTGACTAGGTCAGGTCCAACCTCAATTTTTCCCCCCTCATTCAAATTTCTAGAATCTTTGATTTTCGGGCATCGGGCTTTCATGATATTTATTTTCCCACCTTTGGGTTAACCATTTCAGGTTTCAGGATGGTAAATCCTCTAATTTCATTTAATCTAGGTATATTTTATAAAGGGTAGGACCTAATTGGGATTTAATTCTCCAAGGTGGCCCCTCTAGAGGATTGTGCCCTAAGTTCACTATAAAAGGAGGCCTTCCTCTCTCATTTGGACATCAAGTTTTTCAAGCTCAAGCACTCTCAAGCAAGGTGATTGATCCAAAATCCATTATTCACATCTCTCCATCAAGTTTTGTGAGCAAGAAGATTTCAAGCAAGCAAGGAATGGTGAAGATGTAGGATAGCAAGAGGATGATATAGAAGATCAAGCCATTGTTGACATCAAGCATCTTTGTGAACACATATTTGGAGCAAGAGAGATCCTTTCCTCCTTGATCCACCATCATCAACTTTCAAGCACTCAAAGATTCAATCATGGGGTAACAATTACGAATTGTGAGTTTGGTAGAAGTACTTTAGCCTTGGGGGCTTGGTATGCTTTTCTATCTCATTCAAATCTATGCATTGTTATTTCATACACATTCATGCTAGGGTTTTGATATAGAGGATTAGATCTTAGCATTACACTTTTAATACATACACACACACATTCTATTTCAATCGGCTATTCGTGGAGGTGGAGACCACCAAAATGGGGGTTTGACTAAGGCAAAACCCTATATAGCCACCCCCAAAACCCCCTTTTTCAAACATCTACAGTCACTGTTTCGGGAATCAAAGGACAGATTTGAGTAACCTTTTCACTGAACTTTCAGGATCTGCGAACAAAATCAAAATCAGGCTTCAGAATAAAAATGTGGTATTTGACCTTTTATGAGGGTCAAACTCGACCTGCTACCGAAAAGATGAAACTTTTCTAGGTTTTCTCCATCTCGGCTTTCTGATCATAGATCTGGTCGCAGAATCTTCCAAAACCTCATGCAGACTTCAGAAAATAGGTATTTCCAAATCAATTTCACAATGAGGTATGTATCTTGACCTAATTAATTTCCAAGTATTTCCAGATTTACTTATGCTATGCCAATTCCAATTTCAATTCAAATGAATAAGTGTTGAATGGTAGGTACATTGCTAACCTTCCATTTTTCCCCTATTCATTTTGGTGAACCCGTTTACAACAACTCTTTCTTTTATGGTGTTAGATTTAAAATTTTGTACGCTTATAATATTAGATTTCTTGCATTTATATTTCAAAAAAACAAAAAAGTTGCAAAATTCCTTTAAAAATACAAAAATATTTACTTTTTCATGCTTTTAGTGCTTTCTTTGTATTCAACATGTATGATTCTTGTTTTGAGTACTTTGATGAGGCTTTTATTGTACAAGAGGATAGATTTCATAATGAGGTACATGGTAGTGAGGATGAAAATGGTTTGAATATGATCTCCATGGATCCTATTCCTATTTCACTCTCCTCCACAACCTCTCCAATTGACCTTTACCATACGGTGTGTGCATGGTTACCTTCATGTCCCACTATTTGCAACATTGATAAACCTAAAATGATATATCCTACACCTTTGATGATGGTAAAAGGATGTCCTCATATAAGAATTAAAGGTAAACCTAGAGATCCTTTGGATTTCTTTGATAACACTGATTCCGTTTCCCATGCTTATCGCACATGGAATAACCCTCAACCTACTGTTCCAGTTTCTTTACCTCCTTCTCAACCTATGCTTCCTCAAGCACCTAGGTATCTGTCTACCTTTAAGGAGTACAACTTAGTTGACCAATTACGTGCTACTCCTGCTAAGATATCTTTATGGGAATTACTTCAAACCTCTCTAACATATCATGAGGCATTGCAAAAAGCTTTATCTACTCTTCTTGCTTCACCTCCTAATCAAGAGAACATTAATTCTATTTTGGATTGTATGCATACTATGCCTTCAGTACCTCCAATTATGTTTTCTGATAATGACTTACCTTCTCTAGAGGTGCAGAATCAATATGATGCTCTTATGGTGGCTGTCTCTATTAATCAGAGTATCATTCGAAGAACCCTAATTGATAATGGATCTGGACTTAATGTTTGTAGCATGGATATGCTCAAGGCAATTAAGGCTGATCTATCTACTATTCAACCTGATAATGTTCCTATACGTGGATTTGACAATATTGTGAAAAGAACTTTGGGCATTATTACCTTACCTGTTAAAGTTGGTCCAGTTATTCTAAATACTCCTATTCATGTTATGCCTGGACCTCTCAATTATAATCTTCTTTTAGGAAGACCATGGTTACATACTATGCATGCAGTTCCTTCTACTCTTCATTGCAAGGTTAGGTTCATCTATAATAACCCAATGTATACATTACATGCGGATGATGCCCTGAATCCTTGCTTAAATGCTGAATATGCCAAGAACTCTGACCCTATTCAACCTAGTAAAGAGATTGAAAAACAATCGGAGATACAACAATCTGAGATAAAACAACCTGAGATTCAACAACAAGAAGCCCCATCTTCTTCTTCTTTGAATGAGGATGATTGGGGGACATTGGATTTTAATCCTACGTTTATTGGAGAATACAAGGTCTCTGATTTGGAATTCATGAAGCAACAAAATTAATTTGAGAAAAAAGTTTTTATTTCTTCACCACTTTCTAAAGAATTAAAAAGTAATTTTGTTGCCGTTTCAATTAATGAAACGCTTGACACTAAAGCCTGATTGTTATGACATTGTGACATATGCTGCTCCTTGGACTCCTTCTAACATGACTGATCGATATGGTCCTGGTTATCATTTGCTTAAGAAATCAAGATTTAATGGGAAAGGATGTGGTAAATATGAACAAGGTATACAAGTACCTTTAGATAATGAACTTTATGATCATACATATGGATTAGGATTCAATCCTTATAGACAAGTATCGGCTTTTCCCCTTAATGTTAATCATATTTGCAGTGGACAGTTGGAGTTAGTTAACCCATTACTTATTGACCTTAATCAACCCTCCTCTTTGGATATTTTTCCTAAAGATGAAGCCTTAATGGAATTTTTAGGAATTTATGAAGATTTACCTAAGTTTCATCACAAACGAGGAAAGCCTTATTGTTTAAAAATATATGCTTATTTTGGAGAACATGAAGACCATGATATTCTCCCTTTACCAATGGATTATCCGGTAAGAAGTGATTTGTTAATTACTAAAACTATTGATATTCAAATGGATGAAACTGATCCTAAAAGGATGATAAACATTGGGAAATGTTTGAATCAGGATGAACGTGATCACTTGGTTTCCATTTGCTTGAATTTAAGGATATATTTTCTTGGACATATTCTGATATGCTAAGTATATATTCTAAGATTGTTACTCATAACAATGTTTTAAAGCCGAATATGAAGCCGGTGAAAAAAAAAATTCGACAGATGAATCCACAAATTGCTTTATTAGTCAAAGGAGAAATTGAAAAATTATTGGATTTTGGATTTATCCGTTCTATTGATTACTCAGATTGGATTTCAAACATTGTGCCTGTGTCAAAAGGAGAAAATATGATAAGGATGTGCACTGATTTTAGAGATTTAAATAGGGCATCCTTGAAGGATGATTTCCCGCTACCTAATATTGATATGATTGTGGATTCAACAACAGGCCATGCCTTGTTATCTTTTATGGATGGTTTTTCGGGATACAATCAAATCTTTATCCCCCCTGAAGATCAATTTAAGATTGCATTTATAACACCTTGGGGAACCTTTTGTTGGGTCATGATGCCCTTTGGATTGAAAAATGCAGGAGCAACTTATCAACGGGCTATGACTTTGATTTTTCATGATTACATTCATAAGATCCTTGAAGATTATGTGGATGACATCTTGGCAAAATCTATCCAAAGAGAAGATCATGTTACTATTTTGCGACATATATTTGAAAGGATTAGAAGTTATAATATGAGATTGAATCCTAAGAAATGTGTCTTTGGAGTTGATTCCGGTAAATTATTAGGTTTTATAATCTCTAAGCGAGGCATCAAAGTAGATATTGAGAAGATTGAAGCTATCATTAATATGCCTCCACCTAAGAATATTTCCTAGTTACGAAGCTTACAAGGAAAAATACAAGCTATTCATTGCTTTATTTCTAATTTAGCAGACCAAACTATTCCTTTTACTTCCTTGCTTAGAAAGGATACCAATTTCTCTTGGAATGACGAGTGTAAACAAACTTTTGAGCAATTTAAGGAGTATCTCACAAATCATCCTATTTTGCAACCTGCAAATTTTGATAAACCATTTCAATTATACACTTCAGCAACTCAATGGGCCGTGAGTGCGTTGTTAGCTCAAATTGATGATAATGATAAAGAAAGAACCATGTATTACATTAGTCGGACTTTACTTGATTATGAAACATGATGTACAGATTTAGAAAGACAATGTCTCACCATAGTTTATGCATGTTAGAAACTCAGGCATTATTTGATAAATGATGAAGTTAATGTGATTGTTAAGTTTGATCCTTTGAAACATCTTTTCTCACAAACTGATCTCTCAGGCCGATTGGCAAAATGGGTGATGTTGCTTACAGAATTTGATCTTAATTTTATTTCTCAGAAATCTATTAAGGGACAAGCATTGAAAGATTATCTAGCTGAAGCTCCTTGCCCTTACCTAGATGAAAGTTCTATTTCTATAGAATTTCTTGATGATAACATCCTAACTCTTCAATAGAAGGATATTTGGGAATTGTATTTTGATGGATCTAAATGTAAGACAGGTTATGGTGTGGGTATCATCTTGATTCCCCCTACAAAAAAACCCATCCCTTTATCATATAAATTAACCTTCCCTTGCACTAATAACATTGTGGAGTATGAAGCTCTTATAGCTAGACTACGAGCAACTTCATCCCTCAATATCAAACATTTACATATATATGGAGATTCATAACTAATAGTTGAACAGATCAAAGGAGGATATAACACTAAAAATGCTAAAATGACACAATATAGAGATTTACCTCTTGATGTGCTTTCACAATTATCCTCTTATATGATTCAGAATTTACCTAGAAAGGACAATCGACATGCGGACGCCATGGCCAGTGCAGCATCCCTAGTTTGTCTCGAGAACAATGCAAAAAACTTTCAATTTACTATGCAAACTCTTAAATGCCCTACAATTTTTGATAAGTTTACCGCTAACTGTTTTAATTTGCATTTAGATGAATGGTATTCACATATTTTTCATTTTTTGAAAGATGGTACTTTTCCTGAATCAACAACAAGGAACATGCGTAATCGTATTAGGAAACTTGCAGCACGGTACATCATTTTAGGAGACACGCTTTACAAATGTTCTTATGAGGTATTATTATTATGATGTCTTAATAGAACTGAAATTCCTGTCACTCTAGCAGAAGCTCATTCCGGTTCTTGTGGGGGACATTTTGGTGGAAAATCTTTGGTTAATAAATTACTTCAAATGGGATATTATTGGCAAACAATGGAACAAGATTCTTTCATGTTTGTTAAGAAATGTCCTCAATGTCAACAACAGTAATTTGATTCATGCTCCTACTCATGAGCTTTGTAATCAAATTTCTCCATGGCCTTTTAGTATTTGGGGTTTTGAACTTATTGGAACACCGACTTCTTCTCAAGGACATACTTACATTCTCACAACTACGGATTACTTTACGAAGTGGGTTGAAGCTGTTCCTCTTCATTCAACAACGACAGATGTTATTTGTGATTTCATCCTTAATAATATCATAACAAGATTTGGTATTCCTTCAACGACAATTTGGGATAATGGAACATCTTTTAAAAACAAAGAAGTTGCAAAATTCTTGGAGAAATATAAGATTCAACATCAATTTTCAACTCCTTTCTATCCTCAATCTAATGGACAAGCTGAAGCATCAAATAAAATTATTGAACAAATTTTGAGAAAAATAGTTAGTAAACATGTGAAAGATTGGCATACTCAATTAACTTATGCTTTATGGGCCTATAGGACTAGTGTTCGTACCGCCACGGGTACTTCTCCTTATAACCTTGTATATGGTACTGATGCCATTATGCCTTTGGAACTTGAAATACCTTCTTTATGAATTTTGCTTCAATGGATAATTGATAAAGATACTTTTCGTGAACAACACTTACAAGAATTAGAAATGTTGGATGAACAATGAATACATGCATTAGAACATATAAAAGCTTATCATAAATCTCTTCAGAAACAATACAATCATAAGGTAATTGAATGAACATTTGCTGTTGGTGATTTAGTCCTTACATTTATGAATTTTTGGATTCGATTGTGTGCGTATTTTTAGCGTCAACGTTTCGGATCACACTCTGTGATCCATCGTCAGGATAGAGAAAGTGCCAGGAAGAATAGTAAAAATGCTAAAAATACCCACACAATCGAATCTAGAAATTCATAAATGTATTACTAATGGATTGTGGAAATCTAATGTTGTTTGTTGATTTAGTCCTTTATGAGAATCAACGGAATGTGAATGCTTTAACGGGTGAAAAAGGAAAATTTAGCCCTAATTGGCTTGGACCTTTTCTTGTTATTGAAGACTTTGGTTCAGGTGCTTACAAACTTGCTGATATGGATGGTGTTTCTTTAAAGGAACCCATTAATATTATGCATTTTAAACGTTATTACCCTTAATCTCATTTGTTCCATGTGCATTTATGTATTCCTTATAAAAAAATATTTTATAGGTTATGTAGTTTTAGTAAAAATTATATATTGAATATGTTTATGCACTTTATTTATTTATTTCTTTCTTTCTATTAAGTTTTATATTGATGAAAGCATATTAATCAAACATAGAACTAATCAGTAGAGAAAGTTTTTCATTCATCAAGAAAATAGTTTTCAAAGTTTTGATACATAAGTGGCTAGTGGCCCTATCTATCACTATGTCTCTTTGATGGCCGATGACTCCCAAATCTCTCTACTCTGTGATGGGAAGATGAAGATTTGTGTGTCTATGTATGGCTCCTAGATATGCTCATACCTTGTACACATCCTTGGAGACTTTGTACCTCTGCCATCAGCTTCTCCTCCCTTTCTTTGCACATTCTCAGCTCTCGCTGGATACATACAAAGATGTTGGCATGTCTATCAGGATCTCTATGACCAATGGAAGACTCTCGCTCATCGGCTGGTAGTCAGTAGGATATAATGGTATCCTTGAGAATCTTGGATACAAAGCTCCTCCACTCCACTATGCTAGCTATAGAAAGAAACAAAATTCTATCAGTCTAGTATCCTGCATATTCAAATCATATATTCAACCAAATTTCAATCAAGTTCATACCTGGGTCTCCCTCCTGGATGTCACTAAAGTGCCTAGATGGTGGGAGCATGGAGTGACTACTCTCTCCATGCTCTCTATATCTCAGTCTCGGTGGTGGTGTCTTTGTGTGGGGCCATGGGGGCTGTCGTGATCTCAGTGGTGATGCATGAGTAATAGGTATATCTGTACCAGTATCACCACCCAGGGGCATGTCCTTGACCCTCTCCTCTGCTCTCTCCTCCTCCTCCATGGGATCCTCCTCAAAGATGTGCTCCTCCTCATATCTAATATCCTCATCCTCCTCAGTGGCTCTACTATCCCGGTGTGTCCCCTTTGTAAAGCTTGGATCACCTATAGGATAATTCTTGGGAAAGATAGGACAGATCCCCTCCAAACTCCAGTACCTGATATAATCTCAGCTCATGCCTGAATAGGCTACATCTGATGGTACCTCTATATCCTCTATCTCCTTTGAATTGCTATCCTCTATGTCTGCTATCGATGGTCGGCGAATGGCGTCGGGTCTCTGATAGTATCTCGTCGGATGAACATAGCGAGGTACTACCTTAGGGATTCCCTCTAATAGGCCAAACTGTCTCATCACCTGATCCTAATAGTAGGGCATCACTATATGACTCTGATGACCCTCTATCAGCTTACGCTACTGTGAATGTCTCATCTAGAATCATGTATCAGGCTGCTCTGTCATCTGGCAGTAGGGTCTCCATATCACATCAGTGTTGGCAATACGGTCTAGATGTACTCTGTAGTAGAACATATCCCTAAACTGCAAAACATCTCTCAAAGGATATGCGAAGTCTCTCATTGTGCTCACATCTACCATCACAGGAACTCCCTATGCACGTGTACATGTGAAATGCTCAAAAATCCATAGCTATAGAACTGTACATTTCGACATACTCTCCCGCTGATACCTCACTAGCTGACCCAGCTCATGGTATAGCTGAGCTAGCATGCTGCGACCCCATGAGAACACGGTCCTCTCTCTCTCTCCATCCTCCATATGAGATGTGTCAAAGGTGAACAAAATATGGTACCCTTTGATTTGGGTAACACAAACAGGGCTACTATACATAACATCACCTTCCGTACTAAAGGTGTACATCCTGATAGTATGGAAGATAGTAGGATCTGATCTGACTAGGTTTGCATCACTGGATGCACTCTTGTACAATACTCTATGTCTGCATAGATCTCCTCAAAACCATGCTATGCTATGGGTCTAATGGTCTCCCCTCAGACTGGAAGCCACAGGATCCTGTAGACATCCTCTAAGGTCACTGTGATCTCGCTAGAGGGAAGATGGAAGGAGCATGTATCCTCATCCCACCTCTCTATCATAGCCAATAGCATGGCTCGGTGTAGTCTGAGCTATGGAAGGAATGATACCCAATACAATCCCACATCCCTCAGTAATTGCATCCCCTCATCATCAAGCTCAGATAATCTCTCCATGATTTTCACTAGCAATTCCCCAAAAGGATGCTCTCGGAAGCAGACTAGGTCCTGCAAGCACAAATAAAGATCATATCAATCATTTGTATCATCATATCTACAAAACTAACTGAACTAGGTCAAATTTGACCTCAGTTAGGTCAATGTTGACCTTACTAGGTCAATGTCAACTTTACTGGGTCAGGGTCGACCTTTTTGGGGTCAAGGTCGACCTCATCTCAAAAACTGACAAAAACCCTCTGGTCAATGTCAACTTTCATGGGTCAAAGTCGACCTAGATGGATCAATGTCGACCTAAATGGGTCAAGGTCAACCTAAAAGGGGAAAAATTGACCTTGCCTATAAAAAATAGGAATTTGGAAAGTACAAAGGAGGATAATAGTAAACTCACCTCAAGTAGTGGTCGTCCGGTAGCGAGGCTGTGTCTCAGAGTCTCCAGGTGTGTCGCTCGAAGTTCCTCTCTTCTCGGCATCTTGCTTCCTCATTTTAATCTAAGAATGGTAAGAATGAGTAAGTATTTCTTTCTTTTACTTATGTATAAGTTCAAATTTGGGTTTTATTAAGGTTTCCTTAGGGTAAACTCGGATTTCTTATTCTTATGCATTTAGACAGACATTCACTCTTTTCATCATAACTTGAGTTTGGTAACTCTATTTTTAGTGCCATCTACGGTGTTGGAATCATGATTCAGATACCTAACTCCTTGAATTGATTTAGGAAGGTTAGGAATCCTTCTAATTGGTTTAGGAAAGGACTTTTCAACACTCTACATCTCCAGTATATAGAGTTTTTCTTATCACCCTATTTCAACCTTCTGAAATAGAAAGCCAAAACAAGGGGGGCATAAGGGGCTCTATACACTTCTTAATTGATCATATAGTAAGCTTTAGGTGATTTATGGATTTCCATTAACCTTGTGTGTTGCAGGTTCTAACATTTTTCTGGAGGATCTTTACATCGAGGACTTAGCTATATCCTTTTTATTTACTATGATGTTTTCTTACTTTAGCTTGCATATTCACGTAGTATCATATCTAAGCTAAAGTGGGGGCTAAATGTATCATCTTAAAATGGAAGCACTTCCATCTTGATAGGTTTAGCACCCTCTTTTAGTACATTTATCATGATAGACTTGCATGTAGGATGCATGTTGCACTTATCTTCTTCATTCTAGGTGAAATTAGGGTTAGGATCCCATGGATTCTCCTAAATTTCCCTCTTTCATGGCTCTATTTTATAGTTAGGACTTAGAAATAGGTCCTCCTAGCTTTCATCATAGTTATCATAAGATTTTATGCCTATTTCTGGCATTATGTCTTGATCTAATTTCATTTCTAGGTTTCTGAGCATCCCCGGGACCTCTTGTCTTGATTCTGATTGGATCTGGGCACAGGGTCAAATTTAAGGTTGATCCTGACTAGGTTAGGATCGAGCTCAAACTTGACAAGGTCAGGATCAAGGTCAAACCTAACTAGGTCAGGTCCAACCTTGATTTTTCCCCCTCATTCAAATTTCTAGAATCTTTGATTTTTGGGCATCGGGCTTTCAGGATATTTATTTTCCCACCTCTGGGTTAACCATTTCGGGCTTTAGGATGGTAAATCCTCTAATTGCATTTAATCTAGGTATATTTTATAAATGTTAGGACCTAATTGAGATTTAAATCTCCAAGGTGGCCCCTCTAGAGGATTGTACCCTAAATTCACTATAAAAGGAGGCCTTCCTCTCTCATTTGGATATCAAGTTTTTCAAGCTCAAGCACTATCAAGCAAGGTGATTGATCCAAAATCCATTATTCACATCTCTCCATCAAGTTTTGTGAGAAAGAAGATTTCAAGCAAGCAAGGAATGGTGAAGATGTAGGATAGCAAGAGGATGATATAGAAGATCAAGCCATTGTTGACATCAAGCATCTTTGTGAACACATATTTGGAGCAAGAGAGATCCTTTCCTCCTTGATCCACCATCATCAACTTTAAAGCATTCAAAGATTCAATCATGGGGTAACAATTATGGATTGTGAGTTTGGTAGAAGTACTTTAGCCTTGGGGGCTTGGTATGCTTTTCTATCTCATTCAAATCTATGCATTGTTATTTCATACACATTCATGCTAGGGTTTTGATCTAGAGGATTAGATCTTAGCATTACACTTTCAATACATGCACACACACATTTTATTTCAATCGGCTATTTGTGGAGGTGGAGACCACCAAAATGGGGGTTTGACTAAGGCAAAACCCTATATAGCCACCCCCAAAACCCTCTTTTTCAGACATCTACAATCATCATTTCAAGAATCAGAGGACAGATTTGAGTACCCTTTTTGCTGAACTTTCAAGATCTACGAACAAAATCAGAATCGGGCTTCAAAATAAAAGTGGTATTTGACCTTTTATGAGGGTCAAACTCGACCTGCTACCTGAAAGATGAAACTTTTCTAGGTTTTCTCCATCTTGAATTTATGATCATATATCTGGTTGCAGAATCTTCTAAAACCTCATGCAGACTTCAGAAAATAGGTATTTCCAAATCAATTTCACAATGAGGTATGTATCTTGACCTAATTAATTTCCAAGTATTTCTAGATTTACTTATTCTATGCCAATTCCAATTTCAATTCAAATGAATAAGTGTTGAATGTTAGGTACATTGCTAAGCTTCCATTTTCCCCCTATTTAGTTTCCTCCCTTTCCCAAGTTAGAGTTTGAGTCTAATTCTCTTGTTGTGGCAACTAGGTCATTATAGACCTCATTTGAAGAATTTACATAATTTTTCCCCTGATGTATTATATTTTCTAACCAACTGTTAAATATCCTAATGACCATTCTCCCTCGCTGGATTTGATTCAGAAACTTTTGGCTGGTTGGAGATCAGGGATCAAAGGACATGGGTTCCTGGGCAACTAGTCGTGGATTTGGGCTATGAATGAAATCAATGTATTCAGTCATCGCCCTTAGCATTTTCTTTAGTTTCTTATTATCCCTCTCATCTTTCTAATAGTGACTTAGCATTTTCACTGCAGATTCTTTGAAATGGTGATTATCCCCAGCTCTATCAATTGCACTGAGATCCACCATCTCTATCTTAAACTCATTAGCAATAGGTTCCTGAACTTCATCCTCTATTTTAGGCCTTGCAACTTCTGCAACCCAAGTCCATGTTTTGTGATCCACTGATATCCTTGAAGTAGTTTTCAACTTCTTGGGATTCGAGGTTGTTCCAAAACATTTATTGACCATGTCATCGAGGGGAAGAGCAACTAGAAAACTCTTTCTCTTTTTTGCTTACTGCTAGTTTTCGCCACTTTGAAGTAGCATCAGATGTTCCTATGGTCACAAAGGTCTTATTAGGTGGAGGTGTCAGCATGGCTAGGGTACTAGTAAAATCAACTTCATATTCAAGATCAATTGGGATATTAGATTGGTATTCTATGTCATGCTTAGGGAATTCTATCTCTTCATCAACCATCTTCTTTTCACCTTCTTCTCTTGAATCCATATTAATGACTATATCTTTATAAGTTTGTAATTCCTTTCCTTTGCATTTTGACCTTAACCTGGTTAGTCTAACATAAGAAGTAGCTGCAGGGGGACTGTTAGGTTTCTTGGTAATAGTAGGTTTCTTGACTTTGACTTTAGATTTACCTACATTAGATATTTCAACACTTTTATCAACAAGAATAAATAAGGGATTTGCGTTGCTTAGAAATCAAGTAACATATTTCTTCTTCTGAGGTTGGGATTTATTAGCCTTTTGTTCCTTGAGCCACTTCTCTTTCCTCCTTATAATTGAAAATGACCTTAGCTCCACATCCTTTGTTTTTGGCAATGTCCAATCAATTTTTGGGACCGGTAGAAGATTCACATATTCATACATAGGGTCCAAAAGGGAACTCCCATTCTCTTCAACTCCATTTGTATCCATTTTCAAGTCAAAGATAATCATTTATAGCAGGGAGAGCCTACTCCATAGCCTTTTCACCACTTCTTCTTCTTTAAGACAATTCTCATAATCTTCTAGGTGAGGGAGGGGTAAGAAATCTATTTTCAAAACTAAATGTTCTCTAGAAAATCCTCTATTGTCAAAATTAGCCCTCGCGGGTTATAAAATTGGAAATTAAATTTCAATAAGTCCATCTCCAAATTAAGAGAATTAGAGACAATTTTGCATTCACATGAACCTAATTAATGGGAAAAGATATACCAAATTCCTTTTTAGGTGAGTACATCTTGCTCACATGAGAAAGTTGCCTGCACAACTATAGTAGCACAAAACAATCCAATGCTACAGGGTGTCCTTCAAAACTTCCTACCTTGAGATAAGTGAAATGAGGAAATTGAGTATAATAACTATCGTAGATAATCACTAGCTGCATAGCCTCCTCTGACATTCTTTTGTTTGGAAATCCAATGAGCTCATGGGTTAATCTTCTCATAAAATCATTTACCCCTTTATAATTCTCAATACATCCCTTCCTTTGTAGATGCGGGAAATACTCATAGATTTTGATTCCCTCCACGAATGGCTCATGGTGCAACTGCTTCCATTCCTTGGTGCAAGCTGAACAATAAAATAAATAGGACATGTGAAACCCTTGGCGTGCAAAATGACCATTGTTTAATTGGTGATGCATTTCTCTGGCTATAATTTCTCCCCAAGCCAAGAACTAGGTGCCTTCCAAGATGATTTGAATAAATAAATACATCCAATCTTTAAATTAAAAAGCATGGTCATATCCTCTTACTCTATACAACAACACCACCAAATCTCTAATATGAGGTTTCAAATTCTCTCTTGTGAGTGGCCTTGGTAACCTCAACCCACCCTTTTGGAATTTTAGTAGCCAACTCCTAGCAATAACATTCCTATAAACCCTCTTCTTCTCTGTAAAAGATAGACCCTGACAAAGCTATGGTGAATTGAGAATAGGTTTCCCTAATTGGGAGTTTCAGAGTAGCTAAAATTGTTTCTCTATTGACAAGTAATAATACTTCACCATTAACCTTCCTAATACACCTTTCCTTTGAATCATATATGTTCATACATTCCTTCACAAGTTACAAACATATTATAGCTGAGGGGTGTTGACTACAACTGATTTGGAATCTGATTGAAGGATCTATGATTAAAGATCACTGAGAAGTTGCTGATTAGATATGGAATATGATTAAATCAGTATTATGTTGTCATTGATGTCAACTAGTTTGACAATACTTATCTTGTAAGTTACTACACTGAGACATCTGAAGAGAGGTGAAAGAGATAAAGAACAGAGAAATCTACATGAGAAAAGATGTACATGACAGATGAGGATAAGGAACACATTGAGTAACATGTTGATGAGTCTATGACTTGTTGGTATTGACTTTATTATGTTGCATTCATCTATGATGAAGTATAGAGCTAAAAGACACAAAGCAGTGTTGTCGGTAAATGAAGCATTTCTAGTATACACTAATGGAGTGTAGTGTATACCGATTGTAGTATTAACTGAGCAGTGTTCACCAACGCATTCTTTGTTAACCGAGCATAACATAATGTATTAAATGATTAGCTTAGCCGATAAGATTGATGAGCTAGCAAGAGTATAACATCGAGGTAACAGATAATGTTTATTACACAGATCGACAACTGACAAAATTCAAGGAAGATCTAATGGAAAAGATTGAAATGTGTTATTGACACAAGTACCGAGGAACTTTTAAGTGGCAAAATCTATGAATGTGATTAAGCGGAAAAATCTGATGGTGGAGAAGAAAATGATTTACTCGTCTATATAAGAGAGCATAATTTCTTTATGAAAATGTCGGGGAAGAAGAAGAAGCTGCAGGAATATCGCATGAACAAGGATTTTGTGTATTCTAATCATACTGGTTAGTAAGAATCGAGCTGCAGAACCATTACTGAGCTACATAGAACAATTACTGATGAACAGTAAGTTGATATAGTATTGAATCTGAAGTGAAATATTGATCAGAAGGATTTGTATGGACTAAATATTGATCTATAATTTGCAATTGAAGTTGTATTAGGGTAGGTCATTTATTGTTACATATTTAACCATTGTATATAGACAAAATCTCTTAACTGAGTGGACTCTGAAAGTCTTATGATGTATCATTCATAGAATGAACATTATTATCTTGTCAACCCCATAGTGAATGCTAGTTGGACGATAACTTCTAGTCTAAAATCCTCTAACAAGGTCACACCTGAGAGTGTGTTTGTAACCTTTAACAGGGTTGGGTCTTAACTGAACTCACTTCAGAAGAGTGAACAATTTTGGGTTGCCGGTCCCAGGTGGTTTTTCACTTTACAGGGTTTCCATGTTAAATCTCTTGTGTTATGTGTTGATTGTGATATTTGTTTGTTATCATTCTTTACATGTCACATGTTAGTTTTGATCGGTAAAAATATTTTAGTATTAGACTGGTAATCAGTAAAAGCACAGACAATGAGAGTTATTATTGCTTACCGACAAGTAGAAATTGAAGATATTGTTTTGAACTATACATTTTGAATTGGGACACTGGATAACTGATTCACCCCCCCTCTTAGTTATTCTAACAATTGGTATCAGAGTACTTTTTGCTTGGAATAGAGTTTTAAGGACTTAAGCATAAAGGTCTCAAGATGTATAAGAGGGAAGCACTGAAATTGAACAAAGAGAACTTCACAGTATGGCAAAGTAGAATGAAGCTGCACATATCTGGAATTGGGAACTCAGCACTAGATCTGATGGAAAATGGCTACATACAACTGCCCACTGGTCCCTTAACTATTGATCAACTGAAGGACAAGCATGAACACAATGTTACTATGATGGAACTTGTTGCTGCCTGTACCGACGCTGAATTTGAAGATATCAAGACATGCACAACTACCAAAGGAATGTGGGATAAATTAGCACAAATATACAGTGGAGATCTGAATGTCAAAAGAGCCCGAGATGAAATTCTAAGAGGCAGATTTGATGATATGAGAATGAAAGAAGGTGAGAACATTGTCTAATATTCAAATAGACTCAAAGAGGTGGTACATGCTATTAGAGCATCTGATGGAGTGATTGATGATGAAACAGTGATAAGCAAGATTCTGAAAACTTTGCTACCAGTTTATGCAATCAGGATTTCTACAATTCATGAAATAAGAGCTACATCCAACCTCACTCTTGACACTCTTATTGGTAAACTTACAACCTTTGAGTTAAACAATTTTGATAACAGTGTTGTTCCTTCTGTTGAATCCGCTTTCATGTCTTCTCTGAAGATTGGAAAGTCTAGCAGGAATAGTAAGAATTGTGATAGTGATGACAATACTGATGATGAACTTGATGAGCTTGAAGCACTTATGGCCAGAAGATTTCCCAAATAAAAAGGAAGGTATAGAGGCAAGCTACCTTTAGCATGCTTTAATTGTAAAGAAGTCGGTCACATTGCTGCTAAATGTCCACAGAAGAAAGATGATGATAGATCCAAAGACTGATCTGATGGAAGATATGGAAGAAGAGTCAACAAAGGCTATTGACACTACAACAAAGATAACCAAGATGAAAAAGGAAAAAAGGTATGTTACATAGCTGAAGATATTGAAACTGAATTTGATTTTGATAATGATATAGAAGTTTTATTTGTTGCTATGAAAGATGACTCAGAAGAGGAAGAGAAACATGAAGAGACAACACTGATCTCTAAAGTAAGTAGAAATTATACATGGATCATAGACAGTGGCTACACACATCATATGACCGGTGATGTAGAGAAGTTTGATCATCTTGTTGAATATAATGGAGGATCTGTGAGAATGGGAAATGATGCACCTTGTATGGTAAGAGGTAAAGGCTCATTGATGATCAATGATAGACTACAATGTGAAAATGCATACTGGGTAGATGGACTGAACTATAATCTGATAAGTGTGGCTTAGCTAAACAACTCAGGCCACCGAATGGCTTTTGAGAGCAAAAAGGTGAAGATTTATGATGATGGAGGAAGACTTGTCGGAATTGGTACACAATCCAGAGGTAATCTATTCTATCTTGATATGAATCAGTCTTCTTGTTTGCTAATAAAGGATGAAGATGCTTGGTTGTGGCACATAAGGTTATGCCATGTGAACTTTGCCAATATGATCAAGATTAGTAGAAAGAAAAGAGTTAGAGGACTGCCTAACTTAACAAAACCTGATCATGCTATGTGCCATAAATTTCAGAGAGGTAAGATGACTAAGTCTAGTTTTAAAAGCAAAGACTATTCAACAAAGAAGATACTTGAGTTGGTTCATACCGACCTATGTGGTCCTATGAGAACTCAGAGTTGTTCTGGTGATAGATATTTTATTCTTTTTGTTGATGACTATACTAGACTAATGACTATTATGTTCCTGAAAGAGAAATCTGAAGCTTTCAAAATGTTTAAATGGTATAAAGCTAAGGTAGAGAAAGAAACTGGAAAAGAAATAAAATTAAGATCTGATAGAGGAGGTGAATTTATCTCTGATGAATTTAATAAGTTTTTTAATGAGCATGGAATCAAAAGTCAGGTATCCGCACCGAGGACACCTCAGCAAAATGGCATTGCTAAAAGGAGGAATAAGTCTATAATTGACTGTGCTAGAACATTGATGATATAGAAGAATGTTTCTCAGACATATTGGAGGGAAGCTGTCAGTACAGCTGTGTATGTTCTTAATCAAGTACAACTAAAGAAGTACTCCAACCGAACACCTTATGAACTATGGTTTGGACACAAACCTACTGTAAGTTATTTCAGAATTTTTGGAAGTAAATGCTTTATTTTGAAAGATGAGAGAAATGGGAAATTTGATTCTAAAGGAGATGAAGGGATATTTCTGGGATATTCCACTACAAGCAAAGCATACAAATGTTTGAATAAGACTACAAATAAGATTGTTGAAAGTACTAATGTTCGTGTTAATGAATTTGATGACAAGTACATAGAGGAAAGTACAAAGGAACTAGAAGACTATGGTAGATTCACTTACATTGAACATCTAGAGTATCTACCGACACCGCAGACTGTGTCAACCGATCAACAGGGAAATAATGCAGTATAATAGGCACCACAAACGGATGAATATGAAGATGCTGCCAAGCAAGAAAATGACCCTTAGCAGGATGAACAAGAAAGGAGAAATCAAGTCTTGGCTAGTTTTGTTAGAAGACATCATCCTGAGACACAAATCATTGGAGACAGACATGCTGGAATGCAAACTAGAAGCAAAATAAGACAAGGTACATGTTTAATTTGTGAATTTGAACCTAAAACTGTGAAAGTTGCATTAGAGAATGAAGAATGGGTTAATGCAATGAAGGAGGAAATAGAACAAATAGAAAAGAATAAAACCTGGTCCTTAGTACCCCGACCAAAAGATAAAAATGTTATCGGTACTAAGTGGATATACAGGAATAAACTAAATGAAAATGGTGAAGTCACAAGAAATAAAGCTAGATTAGTATGCAAGGGATATGAATAGGAAGAAGGTATTGATTATGGTGAAACATTTGCACCTGTTGCTAGATTAGGAGTTAGAATTCTACTTGCATATGCTGCACATAAGAAATTCAAAGTCTATCAAATGGATGTGAAGTTAGCATTTTTAAATGGTATACTTGAAGAAGAGGTCTACATTGAACAACCTGAAGGATTTGTTGATCCCGACAATAAAGACATGGTATGTAGATTACATAAAGCTTTATATGGATTAAAGCAAGCACTGAGAGCATGGTATGAAAGACTGCATACTTACTTGTTACGTATAGGATTTGTTAGAACAAGTGAAAACAAAAATTTGTATGTGAAAGGTGATACTAATGATACTATTATCATTGTTGAAATATTTGTTGATGACATTATTTTTGGAGGTTCAGATATTGTATGCAAGGCATTTGCTGATGAAATGCAAAAGGAATTTGAAATGTCTATGTTCGGAGAGATTAAGTTCTTTCTTGGACTACAAGTGATTCAACAGAGTGATGGAATATTCATCACACAATCTAAATACATAAAGGAAGTACTGACAACATTTGGCATGGAAGATACTAAACCTATAGGAACACCGATGGCTACTGGATGCAAATTGACAAAGGAGGATGAAACTACCGAGGTAAACCAGACACTTTACTGATCCATGATTGGTAAGTTAATGTATGTAGGTCACAGTAGGCTAGATATAGCACATGCTATGGGTATAGTTGCAAGATTTTCTGCTAATCCTAGAGAATCACACATGATAGCTACAAAAAGGATCTTAAGATACTTGAAGAAAATAGAGAATTATGGATTATGGTATCCTAAGAAAGGGAAGTTTGAACTGAAGGTTTACACCGATGCTGATTGGGTTGAAAATGTGGATGATAAAAAAGCACCACCAGAGGAGCATTTTTCTTTGGTGAAAGACTTGTAACCTGGACAAGTAAAAAGCAAGCTTGTATTTCTCAGTCTATAGCTGAAGCAGAATATGTTGCTGCTGCTACTAACTATTCAAACATTGCATATATCAAACAAGTGTTGGAAGGAATGAATAAGGTAATCACTGACCCAGTGATTATATATTGTGACAACACTAGTGCTATTAATATTTCAAAGAATCCTGTGATGCACTCTAAAACAAAGCATATATCTATTAAGTATCACTACTTAAGAGAACAAGTGCAAGAGAAGCAAGTAAAATTAGAATTTGTTACATCCAAAGAACAACTTGTAGATATTTTTACAAAGCCCCTACCGAAGGACACATTTGAATACTTGAGGACTAGACTTGGGGTCTGTCCCCTGTCTATCGGTCACTAAGGTGATCTGGTTGTTGCATCAGCTTATTTTTATTAGAAGATCATTCATGTTGATACAGCATAGCTCACACTTTGAATCATGTTCAAGGTTGTGATTAAGTTTGAGCACTTGAACTGATGAGATATCAGTATACAGAGATACAGAGGAAGTACTAAACACCACAAAGAGTTACTTGGCTACTACAGAGCTGATTGTTTATTTGTTTCTTTGGCATTGCTATCAAAGGGGGAGATAAACAATATGAAATGAATATGAAATGAAAAGGGGAGAGATAAAAAATATGAAAAGGAACAAGCACCGATGAGAACTATCTAAGGGAGAGACAATCTGAATGAGATAGAGTATTGAAGATCAATTACAGAGAATAGAAGCAGGAACAGGAGAACTGAAAAGATCACAACTACAGAATGGTAAAGCTATATTAGTTAATGCTGGTTTAGTAACGTAGTGATTAAACATATTAAGTCTATTCGACTTACAACATTTGTTCAAAAAGTTGTAGAACATATGTTTGGTATGTGTATGGTACATTTCATATTACTTGAGTTGCCATCAATGCCAAAGGGAGAGATTGTTGACTACAACTAATTTGGAATTTGATTGAAGGATCTGTGATTAAAGATCACTGAGAATTTGCTGATTAGATATGGAATATGATTAAATTAGTATTATGTTGTCATTGATGTCAACTAGTTTGACAGTACTTATCTTGTAAGTTACTACACCAAGACATCTGAAGAGAGGTGAAAGAGATGAAGAACAGAGAAATCTACATGAGAAAAGATGTACATGATATATGAGGATAAGGAACACATTGAGTAACTTGTTGATGAGTCTATGACTTGTTGGTATTGACTTTATTATGTTGCATTCATCTATGATGAAGTATAGAGCTGAAAGACACAAAGTAGTGTTGTCGGTAAATGAAGCATTTCTAGTATACACCGACGGAGTGTAGTGTATACCGATCGTAGTATTAATCAAGCAGTGTTCACTGACACATTCTTTGTTAACCGAGTAGAATAGAATGTATTAAATGATTAGCTTAGCCGATAAGATTGATGAGCTAGCAAGAGTATAACATCGAGGTAACAGATAATGTTTGTTACATAGATCGACGACTGACAAAATTCAGGGAAGATCTAATGGAAAATATTGAAACGTGTTATTGACACAAGTACTAAGGAACTTTTAAGCGGCAAAATCTATGAATGTGATTAAGCGGAAAAATCTGATGGTGGAGAAGAAAATGATTTACTCGTCTATATAAGAGAACATAATTTCTTTATGAAAATGTCGGGGAAGAAGAAGAAGCTGCAGGAATATCGCATGAACAAGGATTTCATGTATTCTCATCATACTGGTTAGTAAGAACCAAGCTGTAGAACCATTACCGAGCTACAAAGAACAATTACCGACGGATAGTAAGTTGATATAGTATTGAATCTAAAGTGAAATATTGATCAGAAGGATTTGTATGGACTAAATATTGATTTGTAATCTGCAATTGAAGTTGTATTAGGGTAGGTCATTTACTGTTACATATTTAACCATTGTATACAGACAAAATCTCTTAACCGAGTGGACTCTGAAAGTCTTATGATGTATCATTCATAGAATGAACATTGTTATCTTGTCAACCCCATAGTGAATGCTGGTTGGGTGATAACTTCTAGTCTAAAATCCTCTAACAAGGTCACTCCTAACAGTGTGTTTGTAACCTTTAACAGGGTTGGGTCTTAACCGACCTCACTTCAGAAGAGTGAACAATTTTGGGTTGCCAGTCCCAGGTGGTTTTTCACTTTACAGGGTTTCTATGTTAAATCTCTTGTGTTATGTGTTGATTGTGATATTTGTTTGTTATCATTCTTTACATGTTACATGTTAGATTTGATCGGTAAAACTATTTTAGTATTAGACTGGTAATCGGTAAAAGCATAGACAGTGATAGTTATTATTGCTTACCAACGAGTAGAAATTGAAGAAATTGTTTTGAACTATACATTTTGATTTGGGACACTAGATAACTGATTCACCCCCCCTCTTAGTTATCTAACAAGGGGAAGGCAATATCTTCAACAAATTTACCCATAACAGAACCTTCCTCAAGGGTTTTAGTCCTTTCTGCAAATTCATCTAGGTCATATTGTACCCAAGAAGTATCCCCACGCTTAGGTGAAGAGTAGACTAAGCTATTTTCATTCTCAAAAATGTGAAATGTTGTTCTCATGGTAGTAGGGCTTACATTAACTTAACCAATAAAATATTCCCACAAGCTTTATCAGATTAAAAATACCAACAAGGAACAATTGAACTCACCTCTGAGACTGAAAAATTTTGCTAATTTAAAACTAGGAAATCTCCTTTGCCTTGTGCTCCTCTTTCACCTTGCCAAATTTTCAAGTTTATTCATGACAAGATTACCCCTTTTTAAATGCACTTATTCACAATGAAAGATTCATAAATATTCATCTTAATCTTTCCATTCATGTCGATTAAATTTGCGCAACATTTCATCCTCTACAAACATTAATTATCCATCAATACTTACGTGTGAGCTTGTCATTTCATGATTACCACCTTTTCTGAGGATAATTGTGAAGTTCACAATTCAAATGAATCCGCCGAAAAAAGACTGTCGCTAGTCACTTTCACTTTTTCTGGCATCAGATTGTCGTTGAACTCATTGAACTTGTTGAACCAAAAGAAAAACTTCAAAAGGTTCTATGGGTTCAAGCAATTCAAAGGATAATTATATTTCCATTGAGCGCAAAACAATTAAGGACCAATAACATGACATCTCGACAAAAACTGACCAACAAAACTTTTGTAGTGTTTGAACCAATTGAACTCGTTGAACCACTTGAACTCATTGAGCTAGTTCAAGCGGTTCAATTAGTTCGATACTTAACAAAGACCGACTATGTGAAAAAGGAAAGGGCTTTGAGAAACAAGTCTTTGAACTAAAAAGAGGTTGAACTAGCTAAACCAGTTGAGCCAATTTAACAATTCAAAGGGTTCAAAAAGACTAGACACTTGACTTAGCTTGAATTTTGCATAAAAATTTACAAGGACATATCATACAAAGGGAAACCTCGACTTTAATTTGGCTTAAATGTACTTATAAAAATATGAAAAATTGGGATCAAGGTAATGGTAGGTAATTAATATATAGTCAAAATTATAAAAGAAATTCTTTATTTTTCTAATAAACTAGTTAATGTAGTCAAAATAATTGATATTTTATACAAACTTCACTTGTCAAAAAATGTAGTGTAATTGTAAAACATTAAAATTTGTTTTTGTCTTTCAAACTCAACATAAGTAGGCATAAATTAATATACATGCCTTTCTCTTTCTTTCCAAAATTGTCTTCCTATCAACAACTTATTACACTCAAAATATAATGTGCAATTGCTAGTTTAAGCATTGCATTCTTACATACGATTTACCCAATATAACACTTTTCGTACATCTTATCATTAGCTTCCAATCTCATTTCTTTTTTTTAAAACATTTCTTTTTAGTTCCTTGCATTGTCTTTTAGACTTTATTCTTTGAATTCTTTTCTCTCATCTCAAAGTTTCTTGGTTTATTTATTTGAACTTGTTAATGAATCTTGCTTACATCTCTAGCTTTTACTATTCCTTCTTATTATTCTTTAATATTCCTTTAAAATTTAAGTCTCTTATTCTATTGCTTTAGTTTAAATTATGAGTTCTTAACACTTAAGTTTTGTTGCTTAATAGCATTAAAGGTTCTATTAAAAGGTTTATTTTATTTTATTTTAATAATAATAAATATTGTATCATTATTTTTCAAAACTTTTAATTGTTTTAAATAAAATTTATATCTTGAATATTTTCAATTAAAAGGTTTTGATATTTATTTTAAACTTTTTTATAGTTAAAATTATAATTATCATTAATTTAGAAAACTATATTGCTTTCAAATTTAAATCACAGGGTGTTTATCAAAAGGTTTGTTTGGGAATTAGTATATATGCAATTGTTTTATTTCAAGTTTAAAAGAATCAATCTTATTTAAGAAACGGGGTATTTCTAAGATAGTATATTGTTCACTTTTTTAGTAATAATGTCAATTTTTTGGTGAAATATGGTAATTGATCTAACTTTTATTTTAAGAAGCAACAAGAAATGTGCCATATATGATTGATTCAAAGCAATTAAAGTTATTGTTGTTAGATAATTGAGAAGGGGGCGAATCAGTTAAGTCTAGTTATCCTATAGTCCCACACACTCCCTGATATATAAATCAAATCCTTCAAATCAACTAATTAGCTCAGTAAAACTTTAACTGTGTCTTTATGTTCATCTACCAAATATCAGTAAATTATCTAGTGTATATACCAATCAAACCAGTAATTGTAATGTGTAAAGTAAAATAACAATTGATCACATCCATACACATATAACACTTGATTTTTAACGTGGAAACCCCGTTAGCGGAAAAACCACCTGGGACCAATAACCCAAAATATTTTTACTCTTTTGAAGTGAGCTTGGTTAAGAGCCAACCCTGTTAAATGTTACAATAACACATTGTAAGGTGAGACCTGGTTAGAGTATTTATCACTAACAGATTTATTTTACCAAATACTCACTATGGGGTCAACAAGAAAATAATCAACATTCATTGAATGTCATATTGAAATATAAAAGACTGTTAAATCTCACTCGGTTAAGAGATTTATCTATGGCAATGGTTAAAATACAACAGTAAATGATCTGATTCAAATACAACTTTCTTTTGCAAATTTTCAGATCTATGCTAAGCTCAAAATACCTCTGGCCAATATACTCAATTCAATTCCTTTGTATCCTCCAACTATGTTCTGCTTGTTTAATTCCTTTCTTTGACGCTCGATGTTGACTGCAGATTTTCTTGATTCTGTCATCAAACTATTTGACCAACTTCGCATGAATTCAATCTTCTCATGTGCATTCCAAAATTAATTATGAATCTCTTGTCTCCTTTTATAGACATAATAAACCATTTTATTTCTAGCCATAGATTTTGCTTCTTAATCTTCACTGTTGATTTTGCCTCTTTAACCTTCCTCAAAACTTGTGTCTGTAACACGTTTCATTCTTAATCATCCGATCATCCTTGAATTCTGTCAGCCATTTGATCATCATAAAAAACTTTATCTTTAACCTCAGAATCATCCATAATTGTCTAGCTCGTCATCTTTAGTCGGCAGTCATATGTTCCATTTATTTCTTTCACTCGGTCAATATCATGATGTGTCAGTGACTTCTTACTTGTTTACCATTGTACTCGGTATACACTACACTTGCTCGGTGTACATTGTTTTCAACTTGGTGTATACTAAGTTCTTCATTTATCGACCACATAAACTTGATCATTCTTGATCTTCAATCAATAACAGAATTATGTAATAAAATCAAATCACTAACATAATGTCATATAGACTTATAAATAAGTTACCCAATGAATACCATATCCATATCTTTCTCATACATCTCATCTTCATGTTAATATCTCATTCCTTCATTATTATTTCCTTTTTTAGATGTTTGTAACTATCATAATAAGTATAATCAAAACTAGTTGACATCAATGACAATATAATAACTGATTTAATGTGTCACATATACCTTAGTAGCTCGGTGATCATCAATCACTATCTTTAAAGTATTCAATCAGTTGTCAATCTCTCCTTTAAGATATTCAATTAGTCGTAATCTATCAATTGCTAATGCTAAATTATAATTTATTCAAGTATTATGAGTCATCTCATAATTTTTCCTTTAGAAGTATTATTATTGATTTCATTGATTAGTATGAAATGCTATCAATTTATTTAGTATTATACCATCTATTAGTATGCATATAGTTGCATGTTTTGGTAAGTTGTGTAGTGCCCCTCCATAGTTTTTTTTTCAGTTATCTTTGCCAAACTTTTTTAGGCCACTTTTATGTGTGCATTGATTATTTCAGTGATATTTGGATTATTAATTTAATTAAATATGAACCTTTGGATTATGTGTTATATCATGTGTTTTCAATTAGATGAATATGGTTATTTTTATGTCAATTTGAATGCTTATGATGATGTATATGTTATGGTTATATTTTGATGATAATTTATATGTTAGGATGTTATTCACATTTATGGTGTTATTAATATCATACTTGCATGTGTATGGTTCATGTGTGTGTTTTGTAATTACTTGATTGCAAGATCCACACGATCGACCGATCCCCTCCATTGTCTATTATATATCTATACATG
>BSBK01001286.1:472500-492521 GCA_027943335.1 Chamaecyparis obtusa | reverse complement strand
TGTATATATATGTATGTATATATATGTATGTATGTATGTATATATATATATGTATGTATGTATGTATATGTATGTATGTATGTATGTATGTATATATATGTATGTATGTATGTATGTATATATATATGTATGTATGTATGTATGTATATATATATATATATGTATGTATGTATGTATCTATATGTATATGTATATGTATATGTATATGTATATGTATATGTATATGTATATGTATATGTATATATATATATATATATATATATATATATATATATATATTATATATATATATATAATCATAATTGTCATTATATTAATTACATAATAATGAATAGACATGTCCCATGAAGGGACATGTCTCTTCTTGGCTCATTCTTAATATAAATGCAAGAGATTGTTGCATTTAGAAAACACATACAATGAGATAGTGCTATTACATTTGCAATGATCCTAAAACTTTAACAAAAAATAGCTGGTGAAGGTCTGAGTCTCATGTGCCCTTGTGTTTGGTCTAGTCTAGCTCCGCTAAGTGTCTTCATATCCTACAAAACAAATGAAATAAGATATAGGTTATATCCATGAGATCTAAGCAATGATTGGTTTCCAATAAAGCATCCCTATGCACTTATACTATTTCAGTCATGATCTTTATTTGAACAAGGAGCGATAAAGATCAAAATCAGAAGGTCATGACCACATTGCAAGATACATTTCCAACTAGTTTGTTCTATGTGTAGAAATGGGTGTTTTATATTTTGGAAAGTGGATTAAAATGTGTCTCCCACAAGGGTTGAGCCCAACTTGTCAAAATAGTAAAAGTTTTACAAATGAAGATACAAGATTAACACTTGCTTATTCAGAATCAAATGATAAAAGAAGCATTAAAGGGACATGTACCTTGCATGAAACCTTTTGTTTCATCAAATCAGATCATACTTGGGTAGGAGAGAGACTTTATTTTTCTTTCTTCAATAAATAATCATATACTGAAGAAAGTTCAGGAAACATTCATATCCTTCAGAAATTCAGAATGTTTCCTAAACTTTCCTCAATAGACGATTAGTTATGTGTCAACCTTAGAAGTATGTTGAACTTTTAGGGAAGCATTTGATTGATAAAAAGGGCATGTGTCTAGTAAATACATCAGTAAAGACTTGAACTAACATTGAAGGATCTCACGAACAAGCAAAGGCAGTCAATAAATGATACAAAAGTATGATGCAAAATTACAGCATGTCAGAATCATGAAGATAAAATAAAATAAATCATAATGTTTGTGAGAGTATAATCAGGTATCAAGTTGAGACAACAAAATTTCATCTTGAATCAATAAAAAAATTAGTAATGCAGTACATTCAGTTGCATATTGATCACTTTGAGCAATGTCATTTCTTGCAAGCAGAGATATACATAGTGAATGAACAGTCATGTTAAAATGGTAAGAATAATATCCAAAAGAAGAGAAAACATGATGTTGTTAAGTATTCCAAATATGCCGCAATAGGGAGCTTTAATATAAGTCATGTATGAAACAGTACAAGGCAAATCAGAGATGGCATATTTTAATACAAATAACAGTCATGTATGCCTACAACAGCAAAGGATTGACTTTAATGCTAGTAAAAGAGAACATCAACACATCTCATTTATGCATCCAATGAGAGTTAAAAAAAAAAGGGTATACAGAAGCATAAGAGGAGGTCATAGTAGTATCAATTTCTAGCAGATGTGATGAATCAAAGAACTTAGAATATGCATAAAATATACAGTGACAGTCTAAGGATTGTGTTGTAAAGATTAAAACATACAAAACACCCATAATCAGAGGAGTATACCAAGAAATGTGTGTATCTCAAGCCATGTAGCAACATAAAATAACAGATTTTGTTGATGCTAAAAATATGGAGGAAAAATAAAGGCAAGGAATTCATAAAAGTCATGGGATGATCAGAGCTAAAGCTACATTTTATGATCTTTTAAAACCCGCATCTCCTTTACTTTGTAGAAACATTTCGATAATAAATGAAAGCCAATAAATATACAGAAAGCATCATTCCAAAGATGACACAAAAGGAATATATGCAATTGAAGGAAAATATAGAGAGGGAGGAGCTGTTCTATCCAAGCCAAGATAGAAAGTAAAGAAAGCACTAATAGCGGCAAAAGAACAATACAATATAGAAGAAATGATGTTGTTTTCTACAATTTTCTTCATAAAATGGAGACCGTGGTTGTCCAAGTAGCTGTGTTTAAAGAGGATTGAAGGCATAAAATATCAGTGCATACTCTATTCTCAGAAAACCTTCATTAATGATGACAATGGAAAAGATGACATAAGTCCAAAAATCCTCATCATGGCAACACCTTCCTCTCTCCCCAAAGTTGAAAAATGAAAGAATGAGATGTTTTGTTTTAGGGTTAGTATTAACCCTAAGAAAGCTGCGGAGATGCCTTTTGTGGCATGTTTTTAAGAAAATATCAAAGACAAATGTTTATATGCCCGTGGTGATATAAGGGTTATACCCTTTATTTTTGTGAATGGCTTTTATTTATTAAGTGATAATAGTATGATAGTTAATTAAAAAACATATCTTTTAAGTTATTTATATTAAGTAATATAGTTAATTATTTACTTAATAAATATAAATTTTTATTTATATTTGTTAATTAAATTTTTATTATTACTTATATGCATTTGCATCTTTTATTGTGTTTAGAATTTAATAGTTGGTATATTTATAAATTGAATTATTAAAATATTAAACAAGATGCAATAAGATAGCATGTGCTAAAATTGCTAAGTCTTCACGACTTAATAAAAAAATTAATGAACTTGAGAGCATTTAGAAGGGTGGAGGAAGTCTTACAACATCTAGAGGGAGTTTAGGAGTTTCTTTGAGTATTTTTAGGAGCTTCTTTGAGTCTTTCTAGTGATTCTTGGAGTCAAATTTGAGTGGTCATCATATAGAGTTGTTGGAGAAGGAGTTTGAGATCCACTGGACACCTTTTTGGATCCTTTTGAGTCCTTTTTTGAAAGATTTTTGTTTCTATCCGAGCCTTGGAGGCTTTTTATGGTTTTTGAATGGGTTTTGGATGAGTATGAAGTCCTCTTTTTGAGCCTTTTTTCTAGATTTGACCCAATTCAAATTTTTGGTTCCTCTATATATTCTCTCTCCTTGGTCATTGTCAAGGATCTAGTTTTTTGAGAGCTTTTGTGGAGTGACACTTACTCACATTGTGTAGATTTTTGAATGCATATCATTTTGTAGTTGGTTTTCTTTTCATTGGAGCATAATACAATTTTTTTTGGATCTACTTTGGATCTTGTCTCAATATGCTAAATATGGTGATTAATATAAATTTTTGTGTTTCATTTTGAAGCCTTGATTGTATGTCTCATTATTGCATCTTTACAAGTACAATTTTCATGCATAGGTCATAGGTTGTGCAAAGGGTTAAGAGATTACTAGCTGTGATTTTATCTTTCTAAATCTTAGCTAAAGCCTTCTTATGAAATACTTATGTACACGAGTACTTTAATTAAAGTTGTATCTCATAAACCATGTTAATGCTCCTTGTATTACAAGAACATAAAGTTCTAATTTTATTATTTGGTGCATCACCTTTTCATTCAATCATTTTACTATCTTTTATCTTCCTTTCCCTTTTCCCATAAAGTTCATAAGTTTCAATAACATTAGGTGAAGTACCATTATAGGAGCCAACCTATAATCTGGAGGTCCAACCATTCAAGTAGTAAACCCACAAGCTCATGGTTGTTCCCATGTTCTTCAAAAGTACTAGATTTTTAGGAGCTTAGTGTCAGGTGAACTTTTAGGAGTTAACAAAAGAGTCCTCTAATATGTGAGTGATTCATGGGTAAAGATATTCATTTTTCCGGTCTTCTCATTATATAGATCCCAAAATTTTACAATAATTTTGAGCTCCATCACCTTGGATGCTTGAAATCTTCTTTGAGAATGATTGAACACTCAAGAATGCTTCTTAAAATCTTGAGAGTGGTTTTGAAATCTTGATCATGGTTACCAAAATGAAGAGAGATCGATTTCTTATATACCTCTCATAATATTTTGGAGCTCTAAAATCGAAGGAAGCTAATGAGATTAAAGATTTCTTGCTTAATCAATGAGATGAGCCCTCAATTTGAATTTTGTGGAAAACTTAGGGGAATAGGTTTTCCAAGCTAACCTATGCCCTCCAAAATGCATTGAAATTTGATCTGGGGGTAGGTAAGGTGGAGGAGATGCCAAAATGATAGGCAGTATGGAGCTAGATCAAGCATAACAAACATGAAAATTTGAGAACAAAAAAATAGGGCCTAATTGAGCATCTAATCATAGGTGCTTACAATTTAGGACAATACATTGTTATTATTATTGTTGTCTCAAATATATTTTGATTAATTGTTTATATATAGATAATAAGAGAAGTGAAGAAAAATAATAAAGGCTGTCAGTTTTGATCTTATAATTTAGCTAAGATGAGGGAATCTTAAATTTTTACATGTTTACTTAGATTATCACCATATGTCTTTATCTCAATCTTTCATAAAGGATAATTTTCTTGGTGGGATGAGTGAAAAACACCCCCACCTCCCTTTATCAGATTTATTTTATTTAAGGATTCTCAATATGAAAAATATGCTACCGAGCATATGATTTTGTAAGAAATACTCACTTTCTATAAGGAGATAGTGAACATTGTTCATGTTGTCAAAGTTTGTAGTTCAGATTTGGTTCTTGGAATGTATAAAGGGGTCTCAAGATATTTTATAGATATATTTTGTTGGAATTTTAATTTTTAAATTAATTTTCCTTGAGCCTCTTTCATGTTCACCTATTTGTTGAGAGTAAATACAACATATAGATTGTTTGTAAATATTGGGACGTCTCCAACTAAATCCTAATGTGTTGTAGTTTCTTTTAGTAGGAATTAATTTGGTAGTTGAATTCAAATTTTGAATGTGGGAGGGGATTTTACGCAACCCTAGAAAAATAGAATATCAAAATGCATAATATTTATTTAGTTTTTGTGTAACTGTAGAGAATATTTTTGTTCTCTGAGTGATTCAAATAAATTTGTGAGTATTTTGACAGTGGAATAGATGTGCATGAAGAGAATGTGCAAGTGAGTAGTGATTACTCTACACATTCAGTGAAACTCCAAGTAAGCAGTTTGTAAGAGAGGTCAGTGAAGCTCCATACTATTGAAATCATTTAGTTTGTAATCATTAGTTTATTTCTATTTTTTTATTTTGATTTGTAATAGTTTGTTTCAAATATAATATAAATCAGAAAAGAAATTTGGATGTCTCCAATTGTGTGTTTGTGTCTCCATTTTATATTGTATTTCATTGTGTATTACTAGTGATTGGAAAATAGAGTTAAGAAATATCTATATTTGTGTGTGTGTTTGTACATTATTTGGAGAATACATCAAGGTCCTAAGGTTAGATTGTGGAGGAAAGTATACCTCCAATAATTTTTTGTGTTTTGCAAGAAAAATGGCATCAAGGAGTTAAAAACTAGTTATAATCTTCAACAAAATGGAGTGGGCAAGAGGAAGAATGAGACCATTGTGGAGATGGAAAGGAGAAAGCTAAAGGGAAAGGGACTCTTAAATGAATCTTGTGGAAATATTTTAAAAATGGCCATTTAATTGATAAATAGAAGTCCAACATAGACAATTCATGATGAGATTCTACAAGAGGCATGGAAAAATGCTAGTAGACTATTGAGAACATAAGGGTGTTTGGTTGTGTGGCATATGCTCATGTAGAAGTGACAAAATTTGGACAACTAGGGTGAGTCTAAGTGCATTTTCACAAGCTATAATCCTAAATCCAAGGCATTGGGTTGTACAACCCCATCGAGAAGATCATTATTATTAGAGTTATTGAGTTCATTAAGAATGAGTCATGGGATGACTCAATGGACACATTTTAAATCACTTTAAATAGAGTGCCCATTGATGATGGAGATGATGAGTACATGGAAATCAACACAAATATGTTGCATCAGATATAAAGTTAGACAAATGAATCCAGAGAGCTTTGGATTTAGATAGACAACTACATATAGCCCCTAACCCAAATAGGTAGAAATAAATGCAACCAATAAAATCCAAAGAATCATCTCTAGAGAGCTCTCGACAACTTTAGATCTATATACAAATATTGAATAGAGGTTCTAGATAGTTTCAGACAAATCTTTCATAATAGAGAAGTAGTAGTCCTGAGAGTTCACATCCTATTCTCACCTCCCTAATTCCAAGGAAGAATAAGAGTCTAAGGGAGATCTACTAAAATGAAAGGTATGATAAAGATTTGATGAAAATATAAAATTTTCTTTATTTTCTCATAGTAATCCAATTTATTTTGAGGATGTTGTGAAAGGAGAGAAATTGTGTGACACCATGGATAAGGAAATAGATGCAATAGAGAGAAATAGAATACAAGAGTTAACTAATTTACTTCCTAACAAATAATTTATTGGGGTAAAATGTGTCTATAAGACTAAGAACAATGTCAAAGGAAGGATAGAGAGGCATACAAAAAGATTGGTTGTCAAAGGATAAAAATAATAGTTTGGGAGATATTTTGATGCAATGTATGCTTTTTTTGCAATAATAGAAACCATTTGGGAATTCATAGAAATCATAGTCTAACACACATGATATGTATTTAAAATGGATGTGAAGTATACCTTCTTAAATAGAATGTTGAAATATTTTTATATAGAGCAACCACTTGGTTATGATATTTCAAGTGAAGAAAGCAAGGTGTATAGGTTGAAGAAAGCTCTTTATGTGTTGAAGAAAGCTCCAAGGGCATGTTACAATAATATTGACTCATATTTGATGAGCAATGGATTTAGCAAAAGTGATAGTGAGTCTACTCTTTACATAATGTGGCTAATAGTAATATTTTAATTATTGTCTTGTATGTAGATGATTTAATTTTTATTGGGGATGATAATTCCATCTTTTCTAATTTAAAAGAGGCCATGAAAAGAGAGTTTGAGATAACAAATTTGGGTTTCTTGAGGTATTTTATAGGCATAGAAGTAAAACAAATACATGTTGGAATATTTATCTTTCAAGAAAAGTATGTAAATGAGATCTTGAAGAGATTTAGAATGTAGAATAACAAGCTTTTAGTGACACCAATATCCATAGGTCCAAATTTGAGTAAGGAAGATTATAGTAACAATGTGAATCCAACTATGTATAAGAGTTTGGTTTGATATTTGATGTATTTGACATAAACTAGGCCTTATTTAATACATGTAGTAAGTTTGATTTCTAGATTTATGGAGACTCCAAAGGAAAGCCATCGGTAAGAGGGAGAGAGAATCTCAAGGTATGCAAATGACACTAAATGATACAATATTTTGTTTACTGCATCAAAATTTTTTGAGCTGGTTGGTTACATAGATAGTGATTGGGGAGTAAGTGTAGATGATAGGAAGAACACATCTGAATATGTGTTTCACTTGTGAAATCTCATGAGATTCCAAGAAACAACCCATAATTACTCTATCTATAGTTGGCACTAAGTATACAAAAGAAAATGTAGCAACATGTCATGCTAATTGGTTAAGGAGGATCATAGAAAATTTGACGGAAGAATAAGAGAATATAACAACAACTTATTGTAATAATGTTTATTTAGTAATATTGAAGAAAAATCTTGTGTTTCATGGAAGAAGCAAGCACATTAAAATTATGTATATTTTATCAAAGAATTATTTAAAAATGGTGAAATAAAAATGGAGTTTTTTTTAGGTTTGAGCAACAGCTAGAAAACATATTCACCAAGCTATCGAGTAGGCACAACTTTGAGTAACTAAGGAGAAATTTTCTCACAGTTGATTTAGACTAAGAATGATCTGGTTTGTCAGCTCAGGAAAAATAGAGGGTATTGAAATTTTAAATTTATTATTAATTTTCCATGAGCCTCTTTCCCATTCACCTATGTATCAAGACTTAATGCAACCTAGATATTTCCCAAAGACATTGGGATATCCCCAATTGGCTCCTGACATGCTATAGTTGCTTGTATAATAGGAATTAATTTGGTAGGTGAATTCAAATTTTGGAAGTGAAAGGAAATTTTATGCAGCCCCAAACAAATATAATGTCAACAAACATAATCTAAAGTTAGTTTGTGTGTGCAACAATAGAAAATGTTTTTGAGCTCTAAGTGATTCAAATAATTTTGTGAGTATTGTGACACTAATAGTTGTGCATAAAGAGAAAGTGAAAGTGAGTAGTGATTTCTACAGATATTTAATGGAACTCCAAGTGAGAAGTTTGTAAAATAGATCAATGAAGCTCCATATATTTGGATGCAACTCCAATTTACAACAAGTATTAAAGTCATACTTTGTAGTCATTAGTTTATTTTTGAGTTTGTATTTTATTTTGTAATAGTTCATTTTAGATTTAATAGAAAGCAACAAAGAAAGTTGCATGTATCCAATTGTGTATCTGTGTCTTCATTTTATTTTGTATTTTCCTTGTGCTTTGCCATTGATTGGCAAACAAAGATGCAATATTTTTATTTGTATGTGTGTTTGTCCATTATTTGGGTATTCTAGGTTTTTTACATATTTTCAAACCTAGTGAATACCTTAGAATGAGAGGTCTATGATCCAATCCATTTCTATTTGAAAAGAAAATACATGAAAATATATCTTTTTAAAATCTATGGTACTAAACAATAAATTCTTAGGTCTACCGATAACTTATAGTAATATGAGACCATCACATCCTCCATGCAAGAGTCATCTAATTGTTCTAAAAATGAAACATACATACCCTACCCCTTGAAGGATCTTAACCTGAGACCTTTCTTTCAAAAAAAAAGGAATATTTTAGAGTTTGAACATGATCATAGTCTGTTAGTGTAATACATTAGTTAGGTTTTTTTAGATAGGTATACAATTATCGCTTAGTGGTAACCAACCTCATTACCGTTTCTTGGTTTTTTGTTTCCTTTTTACATCTTGCTATTGTATTCATTCTTCATATAAATCTCTCTCTCTAATATTGTGGTATCAAAGAAGGATGAATTTTGCCTATTCTTGAGCAAGGTGTAATCTTCCTGTGACGTGCGTAAGACTTTTTCTTGAGGGAAGAGTAATAGCGAGTCTAAGAATACCATGAATACTTGAGAATGGAGATAACATGCCTATGAAGAATGTGGTGAAAGAGATTGTCCCCTGTTCCCTATTTTCTGCACGTTCCCATGAAGTGGGAGTGTTGTGGTGAAGAGACTTTGTACTGCCTACAGAGATTTGGCATGGAGTGTTGTTCTTAGCCAGTGCGGTTATAATCCATCAAATTTTTGCTTGCAAATATTTTTCCCATCTTTGGGGTCTCGTGAGCCAATTTTGAAGGAAAGAGAAGACAGTGGATTGATTAGCATTTTCTATCTGTTGTTTCTGACTCTATATAACTTGTCAGGAAGAAAGATGTCGCAATCAGTATGTAAGGAAGAAAGTAGTTATTATCTATCATATAAGGAGGAATTTACAGTGAATTTTGACTCCTAATGATGCCTGTAGTGGAGAGAAATCATGAAGCACAATGTGCAGTGACTTCTAGCACTGGTTACTATTTTTCTTTGGTCAATGCTCTTCAAAGCACTAGAAATATCAAGTTTGATGAATTAATTCGGAGAGGGATCCTCCAGTACTTTCTGTTTGATGTTTGCTGCCAGACCAAGAATATTTGTATGAAACTTAAAGAAAGCTATGATACAGATGATGAAGATGAGGTAGAATGCCCATGTAAGCATCCCCATCTCACTGCACAAGCCTACCATGCCCATCTAAATGTTTATTTTCATCCTTAGCAGGACTTGTTTGAAATCATAAAGAGTGTATGTTAGCATGCCATCAATAAAGTACTTATTTTTTTTGAAAGTTCTTTGTTTTTTTCCTGGCATTATCATGCATTCTCCAAAAGTATTTTTTGTCAGATGCACAAATGCTCAAGGGTTCTAGTTATGGAACATGGAAGATAAAATGCATATAATTCTTCATTTTGAAGAATTGTATGAGATTGTTAATGGTGTCAATCAACGTCCCAGTGATACTGGTGAGTAGAAGAAGTTTGACAAGGATGATGCTAAGGCTTTGATGTTAATCACTCTCAGTATCTCTGACAAAGTCCAACCTTATGTTCAAGATGCTGAGACATCAAAGGAATACTAGGAGGCACTCCCCACCATCTTTGAGGTGAAGAACCAAACAAAGATTCTTCATCTCTAATCTAAACTGCATACCCTTCATATGCAAGCTGGAGAGAAAATTGTAGATTTTTTATGTCGAGTGTCCATTCTTCGTGCAGAACTTCTTGCACTTGGTGAGTTAGTGGAGGAAAAATTGCTTATCCCAATTACCTTGTGAGCTATTCCTTTCAATTTATAAAAAATTATAACCACTTTGAATATTAGTAAACAAAAGGTTCCATTTGAGGAAATGGTGAATCTACTTCAATAAGAAGAGGCCAACCAGTCTTTACAAGATGAGTTTGAAGAAAAAGCACTAATCTTTAAGCGACAACGTGGACAAAAGGCAAAAGAAGGATCCTCCCAACCACAACCACAATAACCATGGCCGCAACCACAACAACCACAACAAAAGCCTTCAACTACAATTCGATGGTGCTACATCTACCATACTAACACCCATGATATAAAATGGTGTTGGTATAATGGTCTTACAGAAGGCACTTCGAGTAAGAAGGCTCGTCCAATCATAGTCATTCTCGACAATATTGCAGACGCCTACATCAATGTCAATTGTTAGACATTGTTTCTACATAGTAAGTTGAGACATCTGACGGGGTCTTAAATAAGGGTAAACTTTCTATTCTAGCTTTTGGTGTTAGTCATTACTTATTTCTTGTTTCCAAAACCTCTCCATCCTTGAGATATGTTTGGTTGATTGATTCTAGCGCTAATAAACATATGACTAGAGATAAAGGGTTTCTTAACACTCCGACCACTACACCTACTAGTGATCTCATCCATATTGCTGATGATAAGGAGTATGTGGTAGAAGGAATTGGTACTGTCACCATTCCTCTTGGTATAGGGAGTTTTTCTCTCACCAATGTTCTCTATGTTCTAGGTTTTACTAGAAATCTTTTTTCTATTAGTCAATTTTTAAATAAAAAACTTAAGGTATAATTTCAGGTCATAGATGTTGTCAAATCATGCCTTATCTTTCGAGATGGTTAGGTCATTGCTAGAGGTTTCAAGAAGGGTCATCTATTTTCTCTTGATGTTAGACCTCCTCCTCTGGAGTTTCTCTTTGTGCTTCTATTGTTGAATCCACCTATATTTGGCATTATAGATATGGACATATCTCTACCTTATCTCTCTCTCAACTAAGTTCCCATGAGATGGTAAGAGGTCTCCCTCATCTCTCTTGTTCTTTGACTGTATGTTCTAACTATCTTGTAGGAAAACAACATAAGGACCCTTTCAACAATAGCACCTACCTTGCTCCAAAGCATCTTGTAGTTGTTTATACTGATCTGTGTGGACCCTTACCCACCTCTTTTCAAGGATTTCCATATTTCCAGTTGTTTGTGTATGAATTTCTCAGAAGGCTTAAGTGTATTTTATTATGAGGAAGATTGAGGCTTTTACGCATTTTCAAGACTTCTACCATCAAACAGTTCAAGAATATGGCAAGCCTCTCCTTCTCCTCCACTCAAATTGGGGGAAAAGAACTCACTTCTAACGATTTCTAAGATTTTTTGAAGGCTCATGACATTAAACAATAATTTAATGATCCCTATATACCTCAACATAATAGTATTGTAAAGTGATGCAATTGAACTATCTTGGAGATGGCTCGGTACATTCTTGCTACAACCAAGTTGGATGATTAGTTTTGTATAGAAGTAGTTTAGACTACCGTATATCTATTTGATAGAGCTCCTACTAAGGTTCTCAAGAATAAGACACTAGAAGAGGTATGGAGTGGCTACAAACCATCAATTTCTCATCTTCGAGTATTTGGTTACATACTGCATATATGCATGTCCCAACTCAAAAATGAAAGAAGCTTGATTCAAAGACACTCTAGTGCATATTTTTGGGCTATAGTCCACAATCCAAATCCTATTGTCTCATGGATCCTAAGACACACAACATTTATGTAAGTTGAGATGTGGTTTTTAACGAGTCATCTTTTGACTCCCTGCTGCATACAGGTGATCCATTATCTTCCCATAAGCCTCTCTCATAGTCAGATGATCACTATGAGATTGAGCATTCTTCTCAACAAGGAGGTGAGGATAAGTTACAAGGTGAATTATTTGTTGACTTGGGTATTTTGGAGAATTTTGATCAGTAGTAATGTCCATGTCCAAAATGGGCTCAAAGTACCCTTAGGGATTCCCACCTAAGCTCTCTTGCAGACCTTTCTACAGAAGTCAAGACGCGAAGACAAACATGGAATGAAGTAAATTTAGCCCTGATGTTCTTAGTTGAGGACAGTATTGAATTTGATACAACTCGTGAGGTTCTTAGTCATCTAAATTGGAAGAAAGACATGGATGCTAAGTATGAGTCTCTAATGATAAATCATTCATGGGAGATTGTTGATCTTCCTGCAGGGAAGAAACCTGTAGGTTGAAAATGGGTTCTCAAAATTAAATATAAGGCAGATGGGTCCATTGAAAAGTACGAGCCATGTCTTGTTGCAAAGGGATATGTTCAACATGAGGGAATTGATTATCCAAAAACCTTTGCACCCACTACAAAGCTCATAATTATCCAAGTTGTGTATGCACTAGCCGTGTAAAAGGGATAGAGGCTACATTAGATGGATGTCAAGAGTGCTTTCATGAATGGTGATCTCACATAATAAGACTATGTATAACCCAACCTGAAGGCTTCATCAATTAACATAATTGTCTCAAGGTATGTCACCTGATCAAGTCTTTATATAGGCTTAAACAAGCCCCTCAAAGATGGTACATTAAAATAGATGGTCACCTTTTGCAACATGGTTTCATTTGCAGTCCCTTCGATCCTAATTTGTATATCAAGAAGGTTGGAATAAATATTTTCATACTTGTAGTATATATGGATGATCTTGCAATCATAGGGAGTTCTAATAATCTCATTGATATTGACAAGCATGGTCTGAAGAAATATTTTGATATGACTGATTTGGGGCTACTTCATTATTGTCTTGGCTTGGAGGTTTGGCAGAATGAACATCATATCTTTATCTCCCAGATGAAATATGGGAAGACACTCCTGGAAGTATTTGGCATGACTAATTGTAAGCCTATGTCTATTCTAATGGAAAAAGGTTTACAACTCTCTTATTTCTAGGATTCACCTCAAGTTGATGCAACTCTCTATCAACAACTTGTTGGGAGTCTTATTTACTTGACATATACTAGACCATATTTATGGTTTTCTATTAGATACCTATCTAGGTTTATGCAGGAACCAAAGAAATGTCATTGGATTGCAAACAAACATGTTTTGCGATATGTCTGAGGTACCCTCAAGTATGGTTTGGAATATAATAAGAATAATAAGTTCTTCTTGATGGAATATGCTAACTTGGACTATGATGGATTTATAGATGATCATAAATCAATATCAAGTTATATCTTTCATTTTGGATATGGTACTATTTCATGGATAAGTAAGAAGAAAATTGTAACTGCTCTTTCATCTACATAAGCTGAATATTGTATGACATGAGGATCTATCTGCAATGCGATTTGGTTACATCACATACTAGTAGGTATGAATATCCTAGAGGATCAACCACTAGTTCTATTTTGATCAAACAATCAAGGTGTGTTGAAACTTGTCAAGAATCTAGTTTTTAATTAGTGCACCAAGCACATTGAGGTTGAATATTATTATGTTCAAGAACAAGTGATACAACACTACATTCAACTCTAGTTTTGTCCCTCAGCTTCACATGTTGCTGATATACTCACTAAGATCCTTGACAAGGTAGAATTTGAATTTTTTCAGGGGTTCACTTGTAGGCCTAATGTATTAAGGGGGGGAATGTTAGCGTAATACATTAGTTAGTTCTGTAGATAGGTATACATTATCAGTTAGTGGTAACCAACCCCACTATTGTTTCTTAATTTTTTGTTTCCTTTTTATACCTTGTTGTATTCATTCTTCACAACAGTACTCTCTCTCTCTCTCTCTCTCTCTCTCTCTCTCTCTCTCTCTCTCTCTCTCTCTCTCTCTCTCTTGTGCTAATATGGTCTACTTGGGATTTTCACACATCTTAATAGATTATAAACATGCAAAGATGATTACTCCTTTGAAAGAAAAAAACTTCATTTCATGGCTTTTTGTGCATAATGTTGACTTAGTCAACATGTAAAAAGTCTACATCTTGGTGAATATCAACTATATAATTATATTGGTATTCTTGGGCTAATATGGTCTACTTGGGTTTTTTGCACATCTTAACAGATTATAAACATGCAAAGATGATTACTCCTTTGAAAGAAAAAGAACTTCATTTCATGACCTTTTGTGCATGATGTTGACTTAGTCAACATGCAAAAAGTCTACATCTTGGTCTTGGCCTTGACTCCTATTGAGGTGGAGGGAACTCCTTTTGAGGTGGAATTCTATATGGCTAAGAATTTGTTTTTGCTCACATGCCTCTTCTTCATTCATCTTTCCTATTGAGGTGGTCCTATCTTCTATTGAGGTGAAGTGGATTGATGATGGTGAAGATGTTTATGTGAGCAAATATCCTTTGAAGAAGGTTGTGAGAGCCTACCAAAACTCTCCAAAATTTACATTAAATTCCCGAATGGACGGTTGTTGTATTATCAAATTTCTTGGCCTAGTTAAGGTTATGGGAGCCTTGTTAAAACCCTTTCTTTTTTGGTTATGGGTACTGGAAAAATCCATGTTAAAGGTTGTGGGAGCCTTGATAAAACCCACGTTTCCCTCAAGTTTTGGGTGCTTGGCAAAACCCATATTTTTGTTGTGATTTTGTTTCTCTTCTCTGAGTTGTTTGGCCTAGGCTTGTGGTGCATCAACTCGTGCTTCACGTGATGGTATCTTTCTAGGCCGTGCTTTCTCTGTTGGTAGTCTAAAAAGTTTCTCTTCATACAACAATTTGTTTCTTGTCAGATTCCAGATCCCTCTCAAAATTTCCCTATATTGGGGTTTCTTGTCCCTTCAAAACCTGTTTTCCCCCTTTAATCAAAACTATACAATTATATTGGTATTTTTTTCATGGTATCTTTTAAGAAAATGAATACATGAAAATGATTTAGAATAGTTATATTTTAATTAAAGTAAAAGTAGTGAAATTTTGTATATTTAGAAAAAGTGATAATTAATGATCTACTTTCATTTCATCCAAGTCCATGTAAAAATATATAGAAAGTGAAGAAGCTAAGTTTAATGTTACACTTTATTGGATCATGAAATGTTAATAAATTAAATTTTATTTGAGATTTAAAGACAAAGTCTGCAACTTATATATATTATAATAGAGATTAAATGAGGGAAACGAGGACAATCTTCAAGCTACATTATTAATGGTTAAAATATAACTTATTAAAACTAAATTGTATGTACATAATATATTAAGATATAACAAATGTATGATATCACAATTTTAATTTATTTTTTATTTTTTTTGTATTGTAGAATATTTCAATTCAGCACCATCAAAATGCCTACAACATGAACTTTGCCATTAAACCATATACCCATTAACATCATCATGCATCAGAAATTTCACACACATACACAATTTAAATCTTAAAATATTTTTATCTTCAATATAAATTTAAGTCATATTTATTATAAGGAATAAATTACATCAGACCACAAACAATAAAGTATCCACGTAGAATCTTCCATCAATAGAAGCTACAAAAATCCAAGCTGAGACAATTAAAACAATAAAACAACAGCAATTGTGACAATCTTAGAAAATGTGAAGGGGAACTTCAAACGCGTCCTACTTTTGATTTTCAAGATTGTCCAATAGGAAGAAACGAAAAATCTATTAAAACACTTTTCAATCTGATACCCTCGTTAATTTCTTCTATTCAGCGGTGAGATTGAATGAGTACTGCTACATACACCAGTTGCGTCACTGACAGAATTATTACAAATGACTCCACCGTTTTCTGCACAAAACATTCAAACACCCACTAAATGAAATCTATTCCTACTCCTCATTGCATGCACGATAAAGATAGATTGAATTTCTTCTTACCAGACGTGAGTTTCTGCCATGCAAATCGATTTCCTTCCACGCCAATCTGCATTAAATTGTAAACACTATGTTAATTCTTTCCCATTGAGATCTAAAGTAGCAGAGACCAAGCCATCCTTGTTAACACGTTCATACCATTACACTTATTCGTATAGTTCGTACTATTACACCTCACTTCAATTGTGTAGTTTTCAAGACTCATATTTCAATGTTTTATGAATAGGGAAAGACATCAGTAGCCACTATAGCTGATTTCACATGCTTAATTGAGATAGTAAATTATATCTAATTGTGACAATTTTTTTTGGTTGTCTCTGTATGCGACTTAATTGTTTATAAGTTAAAGTTTCGACTTCTGAATATTAACAATGCACACTGTAAGAGTAGTTATGTGTGGAAGGGTCAAAAAGTGGTCATTTCAAAGTGTCTATACATGACTACATTACACTAATAATTGTTCATGCACAAATGTCTCAGTAATGGTTCAAAAAATTTCTAATAACTACTGGTGCACAAATAGACCAATCATGAATCAAAAAAACAAAAAAACAAAAAAAATGACAATTAAATTTAGAAACTATACAATTGAATTTTGATAATCATACCATAGTTTTTGTTAACACCTCATATCATTACACCCCATCTTTTACTATTAATTATAGAATCCATTTAGATATTAAGTAGCTCACCCCATGGCCAAGAGAATGAGGGTCCAGGCTGTGAGAGCAGCAGAGACAGCAGAAGCCAAGCCACTTTCTGTCCTTGACCGCAAATAATGAAGCCCAGAAAGACACGAAGCACATCCCACTACTCCTGCTATCAAAGAAAAGATTATGAAGAATCCAGTGGCTGCATTTCCCATTGGAAAGTACACTGCCCAGTATGGATTTGGCGGTGGAATTCCCAAACCTGCATTTTCACACCCAACATTGCTCTTAATGGAATACATCTAATTTATGCCATTCAAAAAGAAAAGTGATATAATCTTTCTAAATTGACTATTACCTGTGATGATTTCATGCTCAATTGCCTTGTTGATTGCCCACCCAGCAGTTGCACATACAATTATATACATGCACAAGTTCAGAAGCAGAATAAACAGTGCAACCGACTTCATCATTTCCTTGGCCATTCTCAATAAGCTAGATAACTGGGATGGTTATGATTATAACGCAGAAGATCTGAAGAAGCAGTCTTTCTCAATGTTGCAGCTTACAACAAATTGCACAATTTTATAGGCAAATCGTTCTTGGGGAGTATGTCCATTGCTATATTCTAAAAGTATACATCCAGAGTGCTTCGCTAATCTGGTTTTTGATTTCTTTTATAAAGTAACTATTTTTTGATTTGTTGGAAGGTGAATGACTTGTTCGCTTTGATTTCTTTTATAAAGTAACCATTTTTTTATTTGTTGGAAGGTGAATGACTTGTTCGCAATGCCTTCCTCATATTGTTCTTTGATTAAAGTTGCCTGCCTCGATATTTTGGGGAATCAATTAAAAGTCTAAAAATATCTGCTCACAAGCAACCCTGCTGTCAGTTTTCGATTTTGTGCTAAACTTGACTGTGAATTCACATCATAAAGTCTTCAACAGTACTAATCGTAAAAGCTACTAAACCATAAGGCTTCGAGGTTTCTAGTCAGTAATACAAAGCATGGCGTCTGGTAGTGCCAATTACAAAATTCATTTCCACAAAAAGCCATCCGGTCATCAATCTTGAACCTTGTCAACTAGTACAACACTTTACAATGGAGTACTATATGCAATTTGTTATTAAGAGAGAGCCAAAAAAAGGTAGAATCATTAATTAAAGAATGAAACACAACTTACGCAGATGCAAAATTTTATAGTGGCTCACTAAGATAGCTACAATTACGTTCAAAGTGTTAGTAGGGTAGCAAGGACAGTTGTTCCTCCATTTTTCTCGAAAATTTAGTATTTAATTTTTTTATAGAAATTTGTTGAGAGTGAAGACAATTATTTATTTATTAATTGATTCTTTTAGGGACATGTAGCAACCAATTTGTTATGGGTTGTTAATGTCTAATTCATCTCAACCATTGATTGAAATTAAATCTCAGTCGTTGGTTTTCTAGCGAGAATAGTATAAAAGAGAGTCATTGAGCATTTGGAGAACACAATTGAGAAGCATTTGCAGTAGTAGCAAATAGTTTTGCAGTCTTAGTGTAGGAGCCAACAGCAGTGGAATCTCAAAGGAGAAATTGGGAGAAGAATTTCAAGTAAATGATATCGTCAGAGCTCTGCAATAAGAGGTAAGCAATTTATGTTTCTCTTGATTTGCTGAAGTTTAATATAATTCTTCATCTGCAGTATTGGTTTTCCCCTCAAAGTTGTTCCACAGACAATTCATCTAAAAATATCGTGTTCCTCGTATTGCATATTTTTCTGTGATTTTATTTGTGAAGTTGCAGTTGTGTTATTTTTCAATATTTCCTAGTCAAATAAACTATATAAGTTAGGAGATTAATAATCAACAACAACAATAGAATTTTCACATGGTATTAGAGCCAAGTTGAGGGTACAAAATGTTTACTCTAGGCAACGGAAAGAAAATTGAAGGTTTATAAAACTTAGTTTGACTTTTTTAGAATTATTATTTCTTTTATCCTTTGAGATGACGTCAACTAGTTTGAGAGATTATGATAGATTGGATGGAGCCTAAAATTTGGGTGTTTGGAAAGCCATAATTTCTTTATTAATGAAAGAGAGTGGTATCAAGGAATATGTGACCAATTTTGTAGTTGTAGCCACAGATCTAACACAACTCTTGGGTTGATGCACAAAGTTGGATGCCAATTCCGTGGAAGTTTGTGGCCAAAATTTTTTGGCACAAGAAACGGGCACCCATTTTTTAAAAATCGGGTGCCCGTTTAGGTTCGGGAGCCCGATCCATATTTAAAAAATAGGTGCTTGTTTAATAATTAGGTGCCCAGTTTGTATTGGGTACCCAAAGTAAAACAGGCACCCGATTTTTTAAAAATGAGTGCCCATTTTGTAAATGTATTTATTTTTTTGTTTAAACTATTTTTCAAGTCATTTTCACAACTTAGAAAAAGGGATCATGTTTTGCAGAGCACGTGTGCTCATTCCAGTTGCTCTTGCCAACCCCCTCAACCAGTTTTCTCCTGATTCCAGGTATGTACCATTGTTTTCTATTATTTTCTTTATTTTTTATTGTTTTTTCTTAAAAAATTATAGTTTCATGTTATTTTTAATTTAAAAATATAGTTTAATATTATTTTGTAATTTTTCATATAAATTTAATTATATTTTATGTTTCATTTAGTTATTTTTAGTTTTAGTTTACTTTGTAAATTATCATACCAAACTAGAAAACTGTTAAAACTTTTAATTTAACCCTAGGTAGTAAAACAAAAACGTAAACCTAGATGCAATTGAATTACGAAATCATAAGTAGAAAATAAAAACATAAATTTAGATATGTAAATAAAATAAGAAGCAATAGGTAGAAAAAAAATATTAACCTAAATAGAACTAAAATAAAAAATTGTACATGTAGAAAACATAAGTTCCTACACACAACTAAAACAAGAAACTCTCCCTCTCTCTCTCTCTAAAATGTTAAAACATGCTCCAAATAAAAAACCTTTCAAAACATAGAGATTTAAAAACATCAAAAAACTTAGAATCTTTTTTCAACCTTAGGTGTTTTCTTAAAGAAAAATATTTTTATTAATCTTGATTGTCTTGT
>BSBK01001286.1:372500-467500 GCA_027943335.1 Chamaecyparis obtusa | reverse complement strand
GTGTAAGCCCAAAGAGCTGGATTTATCATTAGGTTCTAGTCTCTTCCTGTCTTGTTGATTGTACAGTGTAGGATTTTCAATAAGTTCTTATTGGATGCTTTAGCTTATCCATTCCCTTGTGGATAGTAAATGGACAACCAATGTTGAGTGATCTTGAATTTAGAGCATAAGGAATCTAGATCCTTGTAATTGAATTGGCCTCCATTATCTGTGATGATGGAGTGTGGTATACCATACCAGAAAATGATGTAATTCAGAATGAACATAGAAATTTGTTTGCTAGTAGCCTGTCTCAACGGAACTGCTTCTACCCATTTTGTGAAGTAATCTATAGCTGTGATTATATGGGTGTGACCATTTGAAAAATGCGGATAAATAGCCCATATGAGATCAAATGTCCACTGTTGGAAAGGCCATTGTGTTGTAAAGGGAATCAAATCTCTCCCTCGCACATGAATCAAGTTTCTATGGACCTAACATTTCTGATAATTCTTAGCATATTTTATAGCCTCTTTTTCCATGTTTGGTAAATAGTACCCTGCCCTAATGAGTTTTTGAGCTAATGTCAAATTGTTGGAATGTGATCAACAAATACCTTCATGGACTTCCTCTAATGCACATTGTGACTCTTCATGTTCTAAACACCGAAGAAGTGTACCATCCAAACTTTTTTTGTATAGATCATTACCAATGATGACATACCATGATGCATTTAAGATAAGGTAGCATTTTTCAAGGTATCAGGAATGATTTGGTTGTGAAGGTAGGAGTATATTTTTTTGTAGCTGGAGGACTCATGACCAACAATAGTATAGATCATGCGGGTTTATGGACAATCATAGGCAGGAAATGACAATGCTTCCACCAGGAACTCGTAGCATAGCTCATATTTAGGCTACTATAGTAAAGATGATCTAGCATTTCCATAGATTCAATAACCTTGTTCTCCATTCTAGGAATATATTCAAATGTGATTGTTATGAAGTACTTCTTTAGATCATCTACCATGCGCTTGTATGGAATGATTTTTTCATCTTTTGTTTGAGACACATCATTAACATGGTGTATGACCAGTTGTGAGTCTCCATGAATGTGTAGTTCTATTACTCTCCATTCAATTTATATCTTCATGCCATTTAGAAAAGCTTCAGATTCAGCTATGTTGTTGGTGCAAGGGAACTTGATCCTGAATGCCTTCAGAATGGAGTAACCTTGTGGCGTTATGAACAATATACTAGCTCCATATCCATTTTGTGTATAGGATCCATCAAAGAACAAGTGCCATGTTCTAGAGGATATGTGCATGATAGAAGAATGAGGAAATTCCATCTGTAGTGGTTGGTCATCAAACATTGGAGCTTCTTCTATATGATCTACAATAACTTGTCCTTTGATAGCTTTTCTTTCAACATATTTAATGTCAAATTCTCTTAGTAGCTTACCCATTTTGCCAGTCTACATGTGAGGGTAGCTTTGCTCAATAATTACTTTAATGGATCAATTTTTGCTATCAGATGTGTAGTATGAGCTAACATGTAGTGTCTTAGCTTCTTTGATACAAAGATAACAGCTAGACACACTTTCTCTATCATGGAATAGTTCTTCTCTTAAGCCACCAATGTTCTGCTGATATAGTAGATAACTCGTTCCTTCTTGTTTTCATCATGTTGTGCTAATAATGCCTCTAGTGATGTATCTATTGTGAAGACATACAATATTAATGGCTTCCCTTGAATAGGAGGCATGAGAATCAGTGGATTTGCCAAATATTGTTTGATGTGATTGAAGTTCTTTTCACATTCTTCATTCCAGTTGTAAGTCACACCTTTATGCAATGTTCTAGTGAAAGGTTGTGATATGTCAGCTGATTGAGAGATGAAGCACCTGATAGATTGTACCCTTCCTTATAAGGTCCGCATTTGACTGATGTTCTTAGGAGGTTGTATCTCCATTATTGCTTTAACTTTTTTTGGATCTACTTCAATACCTTTCTTTGAAACAATGTACCCTAGAAGATTTCTTGAAGTGACTCCAAAGGAAAATTTCTTAGCATTTAGCCTGAGACTAAATTTTTCCATTCTATCCAGTATTGTACCCAAGTTTGCTAGGCGTTCAGATCATTTTATTGATTTAGCCAAGGTATCGTCAACATATTCTTCCATGTTTTTATGCATCATATTGTGAAAGATAGATGCCATAGCTCTTTGATATGTAGCACCAGTGTTCTTAAGACCAAATGGCATTACATTCCAATAGAAAGTACCCCATGCAAAAGTGAAAGTTGTCTTCTCTTGATCTTCTGGAGCTATCTTGATTTGATTGTATCCAAAGAAACCATCCATTAAAGAGTACATTTCAAAGCCCACAATCATGTCCACTATCATATCAATGTTCGGTAGTGGAAAATCATCCTTAGGGCATGCTTTGTTTACATCTCTAAAGTTTGTGCATACTCTGATAGATTTATCTAGTTTTGATATTGGAACTATTTTTGAAATCCACTTTACATAATCTATGACTTGGATAAATCTAGCTTTTAGTAGTTTCTCTAGCTCAGCTTTGACTAGGAGTGCTACATGAGGATGCATTTTATGTAGCTTTTGTTTGATTGTCTTGACTCCTGGAGTGATAGAGATATGATGCATGATGAGATTAGGATCTAATCCAGGCATATATGAATACTTCCATGCAAAGTTGATCTTTTTCTCTGTGAAGAAATTTGTGAATGCTTGTTTTTCTTCTTTTGACAGAGATTGAGCTACATGAACCAACTATGGTTCCTCTGCTATTCCCAAATTGATAGGTTGAGTTGGTTCTATCAACACCAGAGATCTGTCCTATAAGTGACTCAGAAGGACATCAAATATCTCATCCTTAGGTGCCTCAGAGAGGTTTTCACCTTCGGATACGTCTTTTGTTTTTACTATTTTAGGTTATGAGATTTCCACATAGTGGTTTTCACCCTCAAAATCTTTTTCTTTTTTATTTTATTTTTTTGACTAAGATATTTGATATCTGACTCCTTCATGATGACACTAGGTTCACTGATGGAATTTTTCATGGGTTCTATTGCATTTAGGTAGCATCTCAGAGTGTAGTCTATCCGAAAAGTATGGATGTCTTGGTTTGGATCATTGAATAGTTTCTCAATAAGATTGGGATGTTGGATAGTAAGTGTAGGAAAGGATTGGTTGATAGTATTCAAACATATAGTGTTGTCATCATTAGTTCTGATACAACCCTCAAATTCAAGTATGATATTACTACTCAGAATGTTTAGTTCCTTAAGTGTCTCAACGTCATCATTGGATCCTGAATTAGTGATAAGTGAATTAGACTCACAAGGTCTGTTGTTTTGTTCTAGACTCATTTTGAATGTAGGTGCGTGCTGGTGAATGACATTTATGTGTTTTTCTATTATAATATCATCTTCTTCTAGAACAATTCCCCATTCACAGTCATTTGATTCCTCATCTGGATCCTTGCGCTAGTCAACAATATGTGTAAAATTAGGATGAATACCCAAAGAAGGGCAGCCTTTAGAGTTTGAGAGGAATTCATATTCATGGGAATCTATCTCATAATCACTAGAGTGTCCCAAATGTTTAGCTAGTGTGAGAGGTACACCATCTTCTTCTTGTTTATTTTCAGGACCAGTTGGTTCTTGTGTTGCGACTATCTCTTGTTTAGTAGTAGGTTCTTGTGTGTCTACCACTTTGATTATTTTAGCTTCCTTTTCATTTTCAAGAATATCTAACATATGTTGAGGTATACATTCATAAGAAAAAACATCACTTGTGTCTGAATCATCAGTGTCTGAGTGTTGTGTTTCTTCCTTTTGCTGAGTATCTATTTTTGGTTCTTTTGGTTCTAGGACATGTGTAGAGATTCCACTGAGATGGAAAGGTTTCTTATGATAACCTATGCCTATTGCATCTTTGGTTTTCCTTCCATAGTGTTCAATTGGTTTTATGATACCTTTGCATCTTGTTCCTAGAGGTCCTTTTCCAATGTATCCCATTTTAGACATTATCTTGTGACCTAGTCCATATGATTTTGCAGGAATCTTAGGTGTTTTAGAGTCACATTTTTGAGTTGTCTATGATTAAGACTCATCTTTATATAACCAGGCAAGAACAACTTCTTCTTCATTAGATTCTTGTTTTGACACTTGCTCTGTGATAAAACTCCCATTGAAGATAACCTGGGGTTTCTTAGTTGAAGGTCTTGCTTTCTCAGAAGGTTGTCCATATGATTTCAATGAAAGTGGGATAGATGTGAGAGATAGGACTAGTTCCATAGTATACTCTCCCATTCTTGTATCTTTAATCTTGACTTGTTTTGATAGGTCTTCCATTTTAGATGTAGATGCTATGTCAACTTGTTTGGTGAAAGACTCTCTATTGTGTGGGACCAGTTTATCTGCACTTTCCTTCAGAGCATTACAAGATGCTAATGTTTCTACAAGTATTTGACCTCTACTCCCTCATAGGGAAATTTGACATATTCATGGTACGTTGATGGAATAGCTTGCATCTCGTGAATCCAAGGCCTTCCTAGAAGAATGTTCTGATTACTGGAAAAGAAAGGTTTTGAAGGGACCTGAAACCCTTTACAATTCAAGCTTCGAAAGATCAAAAGGTGAGATCATAAAACCAAAAAAGAGGAAAACAACATCGAACTGCCCAAAAAAGGGACTACATAGTTAGCAACATAAGGGACAAAAAACCAGTCCAGAAGACAATAGAAAACACAAAAAACAAGCATAGAGACCAGCCTAAACATCTGCATACATAACCCTAACATTTTTTATCCAAGGTCTACTCCATTTTGGCCTAGATATTGTCCATCTGACCAATGACACTTTTTAGATCCTCGACATTCTTCTTCATAAGAGGGGACTTTTTCTTGTTGCTCCCATGGGTTTTAGAACTGGGGCCTCCACTATCCACCAGGGGATCATTTTTGTGTTCACTATCCTCCTCTGAAGCTTTATCTAGTAGATTGACCAAGGCTTTGAGGTTGATGCTAGAGGCCTTCATGCTTTCCATGCTATGCCAGAGGATATTAGAAAGAGTTTTATCCACTTTATCCATTCATTCATTAATATCCATAGTAGGGGGGTTAGAAGTTCCCTCCTTAGGAAAGGAATCCACTCTTTCTTGAAGGATAGCATTATTTGCTTCAAGTGTCCCGCACTTCAAGTGTAGCCTTTTTATCTCATGGAAGCACCATTTTCTGAATCTAAAGGAGTAGAGAGCCTCAACTTTGGCAGTTTGAAGCACACTAGTTGTAACTTCATCTCTGTCATCAAAGTCTTCAAAAATTAGCTTAATGGAAGACTCTTTGACTTTCCTCTCACTGGAATCCTCACTATCCTCCTAAATATTGTCTTGAGAGTCATGGGAGATGGGCACATCATGCCTCACATGAGCAAAAAAATCATCCAAGATGGGAACCTCATCTTTGTGAAAATCCTTGTCCATTTTTTATTTCTCGGCATACTGAATAATAGTGTCAACAAGATCTTCAAGACTGTGACATTTGTACACCATGGTTCCTTCTGAATTGGCCCCTTCAACAGCTTTGTCTTTCAACTCAACCACACTTTCTTGCTTCATGTTCTTTGGGTCCTCTTCCTTGGGCATATCCTTCTTATCAGTACACATAGGAGTAGAATTAGCTTCCCTAGGCTGGGAATCACCAATATCCTTTTGGTGGGCTCCATCATCCACTTGATTTTTCATATCTACCATCTTATTATCCTTATCAAAATCCTTACTTTTAACCTCCTCCTTACCACCATGGGGGGTAGTAATATCATATGAATCATCAGTATCCTCCCTTTCCCTGCTAGGGCTCTACAAATTCTTAATCTCTCCAGTTTCACCCTCTTCAGAGTCCTCAGTCTCATACTCCTCAGAGTAGTCATTAGCTTTAGTCTCTCTCGAGAAGATTTTCTTAGAATTGATACCCATAATCTCTACAGCCTTCAGTTTAGCAGAGCTAGACTTAGGAGTCATAGGACTCCATTTGTTCTTTCTTGAGGAAGGAGTAGAGCTAGGGCTAGGGATAGTACTCTTGATGTACTCATAAATCAAAAGAATCAAACCCTCATACTTAATAGTTTTATTAGGAGAACTCTTATGCTCATTGAGACTTTTAACAAGAGAGCTATGAAGGTAATAGGGAATGTTAATAGTGTCCATGTACCTAAAATGGTTGAGAAACATGAAGTGGTGGGAGTGAGCGTGAGTAAAGAAACCATCTAGGGAATACTCCATCACCACCTACAAAATGTTATGCCAAATCTCCTTGATTTTGAAGACATCTATATAACCATTGGTCCTAGCCTCCACAAAATCTAACTATTCCTTTTTTAGATTTAGGGAACATTTTGGTAGCCATATTTGAAATCTTACGATTTCTATAAAACCTCTAGCCAACATTGGGAATGCTAGTAACTTGAGCTATAAGCTCCATAGTGATCTCCATAGTTCTACCCTCCATGGATATGGTGTCATTTCTCTATCCCTCCACAAATTTTTGAGTGATTTCCTTGTTGAAACCATGTAACCTTTCCAAAAAAGGGGTAACCCTACCTTTCTTTAGCTTTCACCACACCATAGCCATGCCGGCTTCCTTGAGCTTCTTATAATTGCTAGGTTCCTCCTGTTTCAAATCGCCACCCATGGTTAAGAGTTTTAACAATAGAGAGAGCTTATCAAAGTTAAAACAATGCTTATCAAGGTTGATTTTCCCTACAGATATAGGCATTAACGAAATTTTCAACCCAGAAAGCATGTGATTTGTCGATAATAATGATGCTAAGTACACCGCTCCACACTTTCCCATAACTACTTCCAGACTCCATAGCTCTCAGGCGAGTCTCATTAATCATATCAAATCTTGCCTACATTATGAGTGATTTTATCATAATAAATTTTTTATTTAGTATCCTCTTTGAGATCCGCCTCGCTGTCCCGAGTGATGACCTCATTAGATTTAAATCCAATATTTTCCAGGCTATCTGCCATGGTGTTACTTTCATGGTACACATGAGATATGTGGATTCTAGTACATTTGGCAATGATATCTTTCACCCTGGATATGACATTCTCAATAGTCCATGACATAGTAGTTTTTCCTTTAAGAAAGTTAATATTGTTCATGGAATCGCCTTCCAGCCAGATATTTTCAAAATTGAAATTTCTAGCAAGTTGCAAACCAAAATAAGCTCCCGAAGCTTCCACCATATGGTTATTTTGAATTCCCAAAGTGGAAGCATTAGCAGCAATAAGATTTCCATTGCAGTCCCTAAATATACTACCACATTCTACCGGGCCAGGATTGCCCTTAGCAGCTTTGTAAAAATTTATCTTAACCCATCTGATAGGGGGAGAAATCTAGACACTATTCTCATGATCAATCTTCTTCGTGTCAGAGTCCTTATAATTCCAGCTGTGCTGGGTGAAAATTTTTGAAAGGTTTTCTAGCATCCCTCTATTCTCTTTTTCAAACACCAAAGCAAGAAAACTGCATTTGTCCCTAAAGATACAGATGTTACATTCTTTCAAGATGCTCCAAGAAATATGAGGGGCAACCAAAATCCACCTTTTTTTATCCCTATCATTAGCATTAGGACAACACCACTGCTAGCAGAAAACCTAGATAGAACAGGGAAAAATCCAGCATAAGGCCCACTCTTGCAAAAAGAAAGACCAAACCTCCTGAGAGAAAGGATAATGTAACAAGAGGTGGTTAGTATCTTCCTCAGCATCATGGAAAAGAAAACATCTATTAGGAATGATGAATCCTCTCTTTTTGAGTTTGTCTATCATAAGAGCTTTATCTTGGATGAAAATCCAGTAGAAAATCTCAATTTTGGGAGTAAGATTTTTGTTCCAAACTTTCAACCAGAAGGGGATTTCCTTAGGCACCTTATATTGAAGATAGCTAGAAGAAGCCATAGAAAATGATCCATTAGAAGAGGGACCCCAGATCAGAGAGTCATCCTTGTTGGCATAGCAACATTGAGCTAGAAGGGCTTTGAAAATTTCTTGAAAAGTAGGGTTGACCATAGCCAAATTAACCCAACAATTATTAAACCAGTAATCTTTCACTTTAGTACCAAATCTAGAAGTGCATCTTAAAATCACCTCAAGATTATAAAAAATGTAATTCAAAGGTTTTTCAAACAACCACAGATCTTTCCAGAAGTTAATTTTAAGGCCTTTTCCCAACTTCCAGCATTTACCTTTGCTAGCAATATCTCTAGCATCATTAATATTCCTCCAAAAAATAGAACCCTCAACTTTCTTAGAGCTGGACAAAAAATGATCAATAGAAGGGATATCATAAAGGTATTTATGTTTTCATATGGTGTTCTAGTCCTTGGGTTCTCCATATATATGCCATAAATGCTTAGCTAACAGAGCTTTATTCATAATCTTGATTGGTCTAAGACCCAACCCCCCCAAAGATTTAGGTGTGCAAACTCTTTCCCAAGCTATCAAAGGAATGTGATTTCTTTCCTCAGCCCTAGACCAGAGGAAGCGTTTAAGGATACTGTCAATTTTATCAGCAAATTTGGAAGGCATCTTAAAGAGGCTCATAGTATACACCAAAATGATTTGGAGAGAAGACTTTATTAGGGCGACCTTCCCAGCTTGGGATAAAATTGTTCCTTTCCAACCAGCCAGTTTAGTATAAAATCTTTCCACCATTTGATTCCAAAAAGAATAACTGATATTAAGGCCAAGAGGCAAGCCCAAATAGGAGGAAGGGAAAGAGCTAATTCTACATTCAAGAATACTGGAAATTTCACACTATCTTTCCTCAGGGGTATTTATGAAGAACAAAGAGCTTTTGGACCAATTAATAAGCTGACCAGTAACTTGGGTGTAAAGATTCAAGGCCAATTTGAAGGCTCTAGCTTACTTGATAGTTGACAATCCCATCGTGATGGTATCATCCACAAACTGAGCATGGGAACATGTTAAGGGGTTGAAAGGTCGAAGCCCTTAGATAGCATCCTTAGAGACCAAGAGATGAAAGTATCTTCCCATGCTTTCAGCCAAAAGAGTAAACTAAATAGGCGATATAGGGTCTCCCTATTTGAGGCCTCTGGAGTTCTTGAAGAGCTTGGAAGGAGAGCCATTAATAATAGCTGCAAAGGAAGCAGTAGAGATCAGTTGATAAATAGTTTGAATAAATCTCTCATTAAAACCAAACTGCTTAAGAATCAAACACAAAAAGCTCCACTCAACGTGGTCCTAGAACAATGTTATAAGCCAATAGTAGATCTAATACTTGACAGGTGATATCTCTGATGACAGGTCATGTTTTGATAGATAGCACAATGACTCCTTTGGAATTCATTTCTTGTTCATCATATGCTTTTATGGTTATTCTATTTTTAGGATCAATAGCATCCTCTGACAATCCTAGTTGTGTAACCAGTTTATAGGAACATATATTTAGACTAGTGCCTCCATCTATCAACGCACGTTTGACATGACGGTTTTGGATTAGGACTTCAATATGCAAGGGAAGGTTATGTGGATGACTCAGTGAGTTTTCATCCTCTTCTAAAAAGGATATGTACTGAGGGGATGTCAAGTGACCCACCATTGTTTGGAATATGTCAAGATCAAGATCTTTAGGAACATTAGAGCCAATTAGAGAGTTATCCAGAATTACATGATGAGCAGGAGAGATCCATAATTTCTCAAATATAGAAATTTTGGCATTAGTGAGTTGCAGTTTCTGGATGATGGGTGGCTGCAAGAAGTTGGGTGCCAATTTTTGGCAAAAAGTGGAAGAGTTTTTCCTATTTTTCAAAATTTGTGTCAATTGATGTCAAAATTTGAGGCACTTAGAGATTGAATCTCAAAAAACTTCACTAATAGAAATTATAGTACTCGGAGTTAGCTTTTCAAATATGTAATTTATTTCAATACCCACATTGCATAAATTAATTTTGGTAGGCATATTTAAAAACCACTTTTTCAGAATGCCTGTTTCAGGACCATACCTCACCCGTGTATGACTACCCTTTTTTGACACAAATAAATCAATATATGTTAATCCTTTTTAGGAAAGATACCTAAGACACTATAGATTGATGAGTATATTTTTCCTAAATTTTTTTTTGTATATATATATTTTAATTGATTTTTAAATGATAATAAAGTATATTTTCAAAACCTCTAGTGTACGGCCACCATAATTTGATGAAATGTTCATATTTTTCAAAAACAAAAAAATTTATCTTGAAAAGAATAGAATGTAGATTGATGCCATATAATTTTTTTTTGCAGAAACCTTAAAACAAAAAAGTTATTAAAAGTTTAGTAAACCTCTTTGTTTCACATTTTCATACCTTTTGCTATTGATAAATATAGGAAAAATAGTAAAATTTATTATATCATCAAAAAATTTACATTTATAGAATCAGGACAATGAAATCTATAATGGGTTTTCGTTTCATCAAAAAATTCAAATTGAAAGACGCTCAAAAAATTCATTGAAGATAGAAAATTAATGTTAAAATAACTTAGTCAAATTTGTGGAGGTGAAGACATAGGGTCGGTGGGACCAAGCCTAAATCATGCCTATCCCGTACCAAAAATTGAGGCAAGTTCAGTTTTCCCGCCCCAAGCTTTTAGAAATGGGTGCCCGATTTGAAATTTTAAAAAATGGGTGCCCATTTCAAAAGTGACCATTAACAAAATGGGCACCCGTTTTGTTAAAAAATAGGTGCCCATTTCTAATGAGTCTGTTGGAAAATGATAGGTGCAGAAGTACAGAGGTCCAATGATTGAATCATTATTCAATCATTGTGCGACTGTACTCGTGCGTAGACAGAATGTTTTAATTAATTTAGACCTGGTTTTGTCTTGTTCTGGATTTGACACTTGTTGGATTAAAAATTCATCCAAATATGGGATCAAAGTAACGTAGAAAGAGACAAAGGATAGAAAATAAAGAAAAGGAAGCAAAATGTCAAAGAGAAAGAAGAGAAAGAATTAGAGAGGGTAGTAATGCTGGAGCTTCGAGTTCAATAGTAGCTTTAAAGGAAGAGAGCATTGAGAACATTGTAATGGATGAAGAGCCAGAAGAAGGAAATACAAATCAAGAAAATCTAGGTGCATCTACTAACCCAGTATTGGGTATTGGTATGTCTTCACAACCCTGCATATATTCTGAAAATGAAATTCATGATTTTTTTCAAGCGGGCTATGAAATAAATGATTTGGATTTTATTCATGGAAGTACAGTAAGAAATGAAAGTCAAACACCAGTTGAAAAATAAATTGAAACCCCACCTATGACTGAAAATCAAACCCCAACTGATGGTGAAAATAAAAGTACAACTAAAATTGAGAGTGTGGATGTAGACATGGAAACACCAGTTGAAAATGAAACATGTTTAAATGATAATGAAATGGGTAATCTTTTTCAATTGAATAGTGGTGTGTTAGACAATCTTCGTGGCTTGGTTTCATGGAGGCAGATTAGGACATATGCTAACAGATTGTTCAAACAATTTTTTTATAACAAGAAATTTGGGTTTCAATGTCAATTGATGTTACAATTAATGAAAATGACGAAGATGCGAAAAGTGATGAAGAGGTTAGGAGTCAATGTGAAAGAAAAAAAAAAGATGAGTCTTTGAAACAAGTTGTTTCGACTATTGCTAGTGCCTTTGATACAATTGGAAAGAAAAGTCATTCTAAAGATAGAAATGCAGCAGGACGAGCAATAACAACAGCTTTAGTAAATAAATCAACCCATGATAAAAGAATGATGAGTAACATAAGTGGATATCTTAATATTCATGGTAAAACTTTGGAAAAAGCTATGAAGAGAAGAGTTGACTTTGAAAGTGATCCAGCTAACAACTTATGGACCTATAGTGGCAGACTCCCGAGATCTGATATGAAACTTACTAGTGAAGTGAAAACATTGATTGAAAGATTTTGGAAGGATAATACAAGAGTATCGCCAAATGCTAGGGATGTTCTAAAATTAAGAGTTGGCTCAAAAATTCATGAACCACATCCAAAACACCTTTTGGACATGACTCAAACTGAATTATACAAAAAATTTGTAGATGAAAAGGTGTTATCAATCAGCATAAGTCAAAGATCATTTGAAAACTGTAAACCTTGGTATGTAAGGGTAAACAAGGAAGGAGTCACATGTTGTTGTAAAACTCATGTCCAATTTCGTTACCATTATGATTTATTTCGATCTATATGTGGTACCATGCATACTAAAGAAATGTTACAGGAATGTAGTATCCAAATTCCACCTCAAGTTATAAAGGAGTTCATCTCAAGTTTGTTTTGTAACCCACACAATGACCAATATTTTCTTTTCAATGCATGTGTTTGTGGTGTATGCAATATATGTGGCAATCTTGCATTATTAGATGAGTGTTTTCATGAAACTCCTACAACTGAATTTGGACAACAAATGATTGATGTGCGAAGATTTAAAACTGTTGAATATCCATTGAAGGATGGAAAGGTTGGAAGACGATGTGACCTAATAAATGAAAGCATTAGTTCTAAAGGGTACATAATAGGTCCTATTAGGTATTAAGGTTACATACTAGGTCTTAAGGGTCATATTAGGTCTTAAGGGTACATACTAAGTCTTAAGGGTCATATTAGGTTTTAAGGGTACATACTAGGGTTTAAGGTTCATATTAGGTCTTATTAGGTCCTATTAGATACTATTAAGGGGTTATATTATGTATATATTAGGTCCTATAAAGAGAGTTTACTTTGTAAATGTTTATTTCTTTTCAATAAGGTTATATTTTATATTGATTTAGTTGGTTTGTTAATATAATATTCTAAACTTGCTACGGTGTCTTTGTTTAAAGATATATAATGTATTCCTTTATTGGTCAATTTGAAAATAATTACTTTTTAGTACATTGAACATGATGAGAGAGGAGACAGAGAGAAGAAAGTTCAAGGGAGAGAGATGAGATAGCGGAGAGAGGAGAGACCTGAGAGAGGACGTGAGGAGAGAGGAGAGAGAGAGAGATCAAAGAGAGGAGCGAGCAGGTGAGGAGAGAGAGAGAGAGTTCAAGGGAGAGAGATGAGAGAAAGAGAGAGGAGAGAGAGAAGAGAGTTAAACAAAGAGAGATAAGAGAAAGAGAGAGGAGAGAGAAAATGATCAGAGAGGAGAGAACATTAGGTTTTCATTTACAATTGTCTACATTTTAGGTTTTCGTAAATACAATTTTATACATTCTAAGTTTTCATTTTCAGTTTTTAACAAATACATGATTTCTAAACAAATTGAAAAGTAAATTAAAACATAAATAAATGAAAAACTATAAACATACATTCATTTTTAAAATAAATTCGTATAATGCTATTTAAAAACAAAAATTAACTTTTTATATGTTTTAGGTTTTCGTTTACAATTTTAAATATGTTTTCAGTTTTCTACGTTTTAGATTTTTGTTTTCAGTTTCGTTTTAGGTTTTGTTTTCAATTTCATTTTAGGTTTTCATTTTTTATTTCATTTTAAGATTTTGTTTTTTGTTTTCATTTTCGGTTTCATTTTAAGTTTTCATTTTTAGTTTTCTACGTTTTAGGTTTTCATTTTCAATTTCGTTTTAGGTTTCATTTTAAGTTTTCATTTTTAGTTTCATTTTAAGTTTTTGTTTTCAGTTTCATTTTTAGTTTTTGTTTTCAGTTTTCTACGTTTTAGGTTTTCTTTTTCAGTTTCATTTTTAGTTTTCATTTTCGGTTTTCCACGTTTTAGGTTTTCATTTTCAATTTTCTCCATTTTAAGTTTTTGTTTTCAGTTTTCTACTGTTCAGGTTTTTGTTTTCTACTTTCTTATGTTTTTGGTTAAATTGTTTTCAATTGCACATTATTTCTAAACAAATTGAATAACAAATAAAAACATACATTTCATAATCTAAGAAAATACATTCATTTTTAAAACGCAATCTTAAATAGCTATTTAAAACTAAAATTTAACGTTTTACTACTGAAAATGAACACGAAAAATAAAATAAAACAAGTCAAAATGATAAATACGTACCTGGAACTTGAAAAAATGTGTTTGTGGGGTCGGCAGGCATCTAACAATTGGGTAGGCGATGTTGAAAAATCGTAGATCCCGTTCTCCTGTCGCTAGAAAATGACAGGAAACGCTGTAAAAAAAAAAAAACTTTTCAAAAACAGGCACCCATTTTTTGTCAAATCGGGTGCCCATTTTGGCTCGGTTGACCGAACTGAAACGGTCACCTATTTTATTAAAGATCGGAGTGCCAAACCAAAATGGGCAACCGATTTGGAAAGAAACGGGTGCCCGTTTCTAGCGGTGCATTTTTCCAAGTCGCAGACTTTCGTGAAATTGGCACCCAACTTTTTGCACGTACCCTGATGCTGTATGTATCACCACTTTGAACTCTTTAGAATTTGAAGATTTGGAAGTAGTCCTTTGTTTAGGTGCAGATGCAAGATTGAATGGTACCTTCAGGGCATTTGATGAACCCGAGCTTTGTCCTTGGAGAGTTAGCTGAGCTTGAGATCGAGTTACTGCATTAGCTGTCTTGTTATCTTTGTCCTTTTTGACAATGGTGATGACATTGTAGTGTTCAAACAAGCATGGTTCTACCATATTGATGACATCATTATTGCCAAAGTAAGTATAATTAACTTTAGCAACCATGTTTGGTTTAGAAGATGAATCTCCTTGAGTGTGTTTTGAAAAAGGTTCCATGCATGCTATATGATCATTATTGGATTTATGGTTGTCAATCACAATTTCTCTAGCTTTAATTTTTTATTGAATGAGATGCTTTAGATGCATGCAATTATTGGTCTTATGACCCTTATTTCGATTGAAATCATAGAAATTGGTCTCTTTCCACCATTTAGGTTTGACTTCAGGGTCATATGGTTTGATCTCAGGTAGTCTGATGATATTATTTGCCAATAGAGTTTTCATGGCAGATTCCAAAGACTCACCCAAAGGAGTGAACTTGCACTTTGGTTTTGCAACCCATGGTTTATAGTCAGTTGACTTTTTAGGAGGTTTAGTCGCTTTCATTTCTGAAGCTTTTATGGCTTGGGTGCCAATTGTAAGATTAAATGCTGGTGCTTTGGGTGGAGCACTGATGTGATCAACAACACCATTGGTGATGACATTTTTGTTTTTGTTCTAGAATTTTACCTTATCTTTGTTGTTGGAACTAGAACCTGAATCATACTTGTTCTCCTTATGAAGTGATATATCTCCCTTATGAACAAGTACATTTTCTATTTTAATGGCATTTTCTACCATTTTGTCAAAAGAGGTATGATTTTGCATTTGGAGATGATAATTGATTTCTGGAACTAGATTATTGATGAAGATCTCTAATTTCTCATTTTCTAGAATTTGTTGGGCATAGAGTGAAAACTTCTTCCTCCAACATTTGAGGAAGGTCAGGAAGGTTTCTCCTAAATTTTGTTTCAAATTGCAGATATCGATCATTGTAACCAGATGTTGGATATTGTAGGAGTATTGTTGATATAATAGTTTGATCAACTCCTCAAAATTTTTAATGGTTGGAGGCATTTTAGAGAACCAGGTCATAGCTGCCCCACCCAAGGATCATGGGAAGAGACGCATTAAGTATGTTGGTTCATGCATAAACTCCATGGATAGAGTGCATAATTCTTTGACATGATCTTGTGGATCAAAATTTCCATAATATTTGTAATATTTGGGTAGTTCCACTCTTTTTGGGAAGGGTGGAATGTACAGGCTTTGATCAAATGGAAATGGGCATAGGGCCTCTATAGATAATTCCTTAGGTTCTTTCTCATTTTCTAGCTTGTTGAGCTTGACTTGCATAGCTCATGAATTTATTTGATCATAGAGATGTGATGGGTGTTTCTTCCTCTTGTATTATGATATTTTCAACATTAAAATCTCAAGAAAGTTTGGCTCCTTATTGAGCCAGTTGTAGGTAGTATGCCTCTTTTTCTTCTTGTAAGAAGTGTTTCATCATTCTTTTAAAGAGGTCATCATCATGAAATCATTCAATTTCTGATGGTGTGGGTTCTTGATCTCCACCATGATTGGATTTTTGTCCTTGTGACCCCTAGTTAGCTTTTCCTTGAGACATGGAAGTGCTTTGATTGAGATTTTGTGTTGATGTGGGAGGGGTTGTGTGACCTCCTTTTAAGTCCAAATTGCCAAGGGCATCTTCTTCATAAAGATTGGTGTCATAAGGTTGATGTAAGGTATAAACAATGAGAGAAGATGAAGGTGATATATTTGGTTCTTCTTTGGGTTTTCTATGTGAAGAGGCTCTAGTTTCTACCATTAACCTTAGGTGAATCCAAAGAGCACGATAAGAGAACTAATAGATGATTTGAATTAGGAAATATCAGGTGACACAACCTTGTCAAGATTGGTTTGAAAAAGATTGATTGGATGTAAATGAGGGATATTGTGCTTGAGATGTATGGGTAGACACCCAAAAGATGGTGGACACAAATTTGCAACACTCAGTCATTGTAAGATGACAAATCGAGGTTGTTCTGACAAGGTTTTTAACACAAGACAAGACGTGGTTCAAATTGATCAATCGGATGACAAATCATGCTAGATGGATCACTTTGGGAAAATAAGATGAATTTTCTATTTCTCTACTTTGTTCTTGACACAGTGAATATTATGACAAAATTTGGATAATAGTTGCAAGTTGATTGAATTTCTTACAAAATTTAGACTTTCTGGCAATTTTGGGTAAATTGTTGTATGATAGTATCTAGGCTCGTACGACATCAAATGAGGCTTGGCATGACAATTGCAAAAGCTCATATGACAACTGACACTAGGGTTCACTTTTGCTAAGGATTTTGGACAATTCTCTTACAACATAGTATGGGTACTTGTACAAAACTTGGAGAGTTCTGGTATGATAGTTTCAGGTCTAACACAATTTTCGTATGACAATTGGAGGTTCTAGATGACAGTTGATAGCAGAAAAGGATTTTGTTGCAATTTTTCAAGTTTTTCAAGCTTTTTGGTGTTTTTGGTCTCAAATGTTTTGCGATTTTCTCTATCCACTTTTTGAATATCTATGTATTGGATTGTCAAAGGTTTTTTTATCATAGCAATAGGCTCACAATCATAGAAAACATGAGGGAACTAACTCAATGAATCAATCACACCTATCTTACCCTAGCTAGAAGAAGAGATGTATTACTTTCTCATTGACTTAGGAACACACTCAATGAATCCTCAGAATATGGAGGTCCAATGACATGCAATATATGTCAGAGCCCATATCAACCAAGTTCAAATGCCAAGGAGGGCTAGCTATGACATGTTTCTTGGGGTGATTACTATTTACCTCGCACAAGCACTACAAATCCTTCAGGGGTGGATTGGTAGAAAACTAGCTTAGGATTTTAATTAGGTCATTCATTCACAATTGTCTCCCATAGTCCCACAAGTAGGATTGAAGCATATAGCCCTATGAGTACTCCGATCAATGTAGTCTTGCAAGCAAGATTTAAGCGGCTTCTCTCTACATGAAATAAAAACATGTTTATGGAATGAATCCAAGGAACAAATGAAAGTATATCTTTTGAGGATTTAACCTCAAGGAAGTGTCAAATTTTATAGTAGGGTGGAAGAGTCGGCTCAAGACTTGTCCCCACTTGGGTCATCCCCAGGATCTTTTTACCTTGCCGACAGGCCCTCTAAAGGATTAATTGAAATGTAAGGTTCGGGACCATGGAATCTAGGTTTCTGATTCTCTGAAAGAGAAGAGCATAATCCCCTAGCCTTGTCCTTTTCCCTATCCAAGACACACCAAGCAGAATCAATCTAGAGACAATACACAAATTGGCACTAGGGAAGATACCTTTTGGGTTTCTGATTCTCCTAAGAAAAAGAAGAGCACAATCCGCTCAATATCTTCCTTAATGGAAATAAGCACATGTACTTAATTAGCTAGGTTCCTATGAAAATGAAATACTAAGAAAAAATAATATTTTCTCGTAAAAGATTCGACAACCTGCAAAACCACTTTTCAGAAATCTTGTTGGATGAGTGTCTTTGGCAAACAATTTTCTTAAAGGGTTTCTTGCAAAAGAAGAGCTTAGAAGTAAAGGCAAGAAGATGCATTAGGCTGTGAAAATGATTAGGCACTAGTAAACAACAAATATCAGTGTTAGCCGTGAGTCAAAATCTCAAATCAAATATCTCAAAAATTGATCAAAAATTTGATATGACAATTGAAAATTGGAGCAAAAAATTGTATGACAATATACCTACTCTCATATGACAATTGATTCATGATATGACTCTGGATACCTACACACATGACAATTTAGGGCCTATACACAATATGTGACAACTGATACGACACTTGAGAAATATCATCTATCATACGATGGATAGATGCTTCTGGTACGACAATATGCAATTGTCGTATGAGATTGTACGAAAAAATAATTGAATCTTGAATTCAGAATGTTAGAAAAATGATTAAAATTAGAATGAACCTGATGTCGGGCCCCACGGTGGGTGCCAAAAATGTGTGTGAAAATTGTACCTATTTATGGACACAACACTTTAGTAAAACATTATTGGTTAATAATCAAAAAATTTACAATAAAAGAGTATATCATTAATTAGGTGATTTACTACCTTCTAGAAGATGTGATTATGGTATTCTCAGAAATTGACTGAGATCGATGACAATGCAACACCTAAACGAAGGATTTAAATGGTGAAAACTATGAAAATGAATGCAAATTTAATCTATGTTTTTGATATTTTCTATGCAATAATGATGAAAACAATATAAAAATGATCTAAAACAATGAATTATGAAATGAAATCTAAGCTATGAATGCTATGAAATCAAGAAAATAATGGTTAGCAAAGAATCTCAAAAATTGCACAATCTCCAAATTCTCCCGATTGCATGAGCAAAGATTCTCCAAATTCACCGTCGTTTGTAAAGGACTAAGCCCTGTTTATATAGAAATCCAAGGTTCTGAGAACTTGTGGAAAGCCAAAAATCCCTCCCTGATCAACTCAAATTGATTGTTGAGTTATCAGGAAATTAGAAATAGTTATCTCACTAAAATCATGCAAAATCATCTTTTTAACTCAAATTAGAAGTTGAGATCACTCTAATCCGCTTTTCAACTCACAATCACATGTTGAGTTTAAAAAGTTAACAAATTGAACTTAATAGTTTATTTTGAGTTTAACTTCTTTTCTGATTTGTGCATAGATAATTATGAATTTATTTAATTTTCCATGTATTTTATTCTCAACTTAACTGATTTGAATAATTAAATAACTGATTTATGGGTTAACCAATTATTTTAATCAAACTTTATTCAAAATTAAATCATTAATTTTGACAATTTGATTTAATCAATTAAATAAATATTTAATCAATTATCTTTAGAAATTTGATTTATCGTCAAATAAAAATAATATTAATTAGGAATAAATTCAATTAAATCTAATTAAATTAATTAAGTGGCAGAATTAAGTTTAATTAATTAAATTTTCAACATATTCAATTAAATGACTTTAGGATAAATTAAATAATATCATTTATCATGAAATAATATTTTATCAGAGATAATTAGGATAGATTAGGAACATTTAGGAATATTCCTCGATGTAGAATTGAGATAGGATGAATTAGGGTTCTGATTATTCGATGTGCAGATGTGCCTTAGGTTAGGACTTTAGAGTCGATTTTGATCGATTTGTCGATATAGGAGGTCAGTGGTAGTGAAGCCCATTTTTGGGGTATTACAATACCTTGTGTAGATGATTTATAGGGAATATTGACCTTGTCAGAACTTTTTCCATTTTGGCATCAATATCATTAATTCAATACTTTATCTTGGTTCAAGGCTTGGTCCTTTGTATTTTAATTTGCCTTTTTATCCTTTAAGGTTTTGATCACACTTTAATTCCCTATGGTTATGCCTTTAAATTGTCATACCTAAGTTGCATTTCAAAAATTCTAAAACATCTTAGAAATAGGTTGCATTATTAGTTTGTATTTCCAAAATCCTTGAAAAAGTCAAAATACGAAAAACATAGATTGATCATTTTTCATGAATATCTTTAAGTATTGGTCCCTCTCTAAGGTGCATATAGTAACTCTCTCTCTCTCTATCTCTCTCTCTCTCTCTCTCTCGCTCTCTAAATTGTTAAAAAATGTTCCAAATCAAAACCTTTCAAAACATAGAGATTTAAAAAAATAAAAAAACTTGAAATATTTTTTCAACCTTAGGTGTACATTCTTAAAGAAAAACATTTTCATTAGTCTTGATTGTCTTTGTAAGGTAATTTAATATTTTAATTATATGTTAATTTTTAAATTATGACAAGAAAATAATTTTATTTAACTCTCTCTCTCTCTCTCTCTAAGGTAAAATGTTTAAATTATTTGTTAATTTTTACAAATTATGTCAAGTAATTAATTATTTAAGTCTCTCTCCTCTTTCTCTCTCCTCTCTCTCTATTGTATTTTTAAATTATGTCAATTAATTAATTATTTAAGTCTTTCCTTGTAAGGTAAAATGTAATTTGTATGTTAGTTGTAAATTTTCATGATTTATATGTACGCAGATTATAAAAGTGGACAAATTTAACATTGATGAGCTTTTAGGTCAGCAAGCACCACCACCTCCACCTAGGGAGTTGAGAGACAATATTAGGAGAAATGTAGAGGCCATAATTAGAGACCTAAATACTATTAGGCATGATCCCCATCCATCTCCCCAGCTACTACACCTTGTAGATAGCATGCAAGGCATAGTAGATTATGTACATACATTAGAATCTGAGCTTGATAGTTTTTAGTCATGAAGGGAGATCATGTGTGCATATTATGCTGACGACCTCTCTTATAAAGAGGTCAATAATTTAAAAATTACAAAAAGTGATATGACACATTATTTTTTGAACCCTAAAATAGGTGAGGAGATACTTGTCAAGAAGCCATGTATTTCTATTAGACGGTGTCGACACACTGGTATAGAGGAGCATTTTTGGGAGTGATGGTGGATGCTATTTGACCATCCACCACACGCTAATCATGAGGTCCCCCTTTATTTTAAAAAAAAATTATGGGCTGAATTTGAATTGGGTAGGAAACCCAATTACTTTGTCATGAGAGCATTCCAGGGGGTTGGTCGGGGCATGCCACAAGATAGACCATGGGCCAAATTGAGAGATAGGACTAGAAATCATGTTTGTAATGAGCCCTTTGTTCCTCTTCCTTCTCCAATAGTTCCTATACCTATCCATCATTGAGCAGTGCAGTTAGCCCTTGGTTTATTGAGTGCCCTTACAGATAATTTGTTACAACACTTGATCCAGGTGAGGGTTTCCCCCAACATAGCACATGTTTGCATGAGTTGTGGGGATATATGTAGGGGTCCCTAGACTGATCCTATTGCTACCTATGGAGGATACGATGATGATGATGGTGGCACACATGGTGATGTTGGAGATGATATCACATCATTTGTTGATTTTCTCAATGCGGATGATGATCATCCAAAAAAGGTAAATTTAATTATAATCTATAGTGAAATATTAAATTTCATATTTATACCATTATGAACCATATAAAATGTGGATTTTTTGGTGAACAGAGGAGGGTTGACCCTCAATCATTCATTATCCATCATCATATGACATCCACACCTCGAGATCTCGGTGCCCCATTCACAGTATGAACTTTGATCTTGATACATTTAAACTTTAAACAAAATAAACTTTAATTGATAATGTGTTTGACATATTTTGCGATTTTGTAGGGTCTCTCATGTAACACTAAGATTGGCAATTCTTCATTCTTTTCCCCACTAGTCACTAAGAGTCTGTTGCATATACCTGTAGCATATTTTTCATTAATTAATTTTAAGTGTTTATATCTTACTAATTTATGTACAACTTTAATTCATACTTATTTTATTGAAATTGTAGGCTTTTGGATTGTCTCATGTTGTTCAATCACATTTATGTCCTGACTCATCGGTGACATTAACTACATATGACACATGGGTAATGTACATGCTTTTATTCCCTTAATTTATAGTCAAGTTATATATACTTTATAATTTATATATATATGATAAGTTTGACTTATGCTTTATATATTTTGTTCAAGTCAACACCACCATGAGTCTTGGCACAGATACAGGATTAAGCCAAATGCAACTATCGACATTGTCCTTTGAGGTCACGATTAAAAGTAATTTTTTAGTGTCTATTGTGTATCTAGATCTTTTCCACTTGAATTATTAAAATTTTGTATTGTTTGTTTTTACACAACTTGACTATATCTACTTTTGATGTGGCTAAGAGAGGACATCCATGTCCCACTGAGGGCATTATTGAGCATAGACGCATGGTAAAATTTTAAATGTTAAAATTAATTTATTAACATTGTGTATCTAGATCTTTTATACCTGAATTAGTAAAATTTTGTAATGTTTGTTTTTATAGGACTTGAGTGCATCCACTTCTGATGTAGCTGAGAGAGGACCTCCATGTCTCACTGAGAGAATTACAGAGCATGGATGCATGGTCAAATTTTAAATGTTCAAATTTATATTAATTATTTTTTAAATGAATTTTTTAATAGTCTTCTGATGAGATCTTTTGAAAATTTATAGGTGGATGAGGGCACTCAAGAGAAGACACAACATGATGGTGCATTGCATTCAACTTCACGTGGAGTGAAGAGGATTGTAGATCAACTAGATGACTAGAGTTAGATTATACTTGTCACATACATTATTTACATTTTTTATATGATTGACATTTTATGATGGCAAGTGTTATATATATAAGTTATTGAGACTTGTTATCATGTTATTTGGACTTGTGTTATGATGAGTTCTTGTAATATTATTTTTACTTGTTGTTAGAGTAGTACTTTCATTACTAGGACTTGTTATCATATATTACTTGGACTTGTTGTTAGAGTAGGACTTTGTTGTGTGATTATATATATTATGAGTTGATATGATAGACATTATGATTGTTAGGATTAATGGTCCATCAAAACAACTAAGAGGGCGGGGGTGAATCAGTTGTGAGAAAAATTATTCAACTTTGAACTTTGAATAGAAGCTACAAAAAATCAAATGATAACATAGTAAATGCCAAAACAATAACATAATATTTTGTTGTCGAGGAAACCCTGTTAAAGGTAAAACCCCGGTGGGAATTAGAACCCACAAATGATTTACTAAGAGTATTGTATCCCTGTGAAAAGATCTAGCCTTGATAGAAGCTTATTAAAACATTACAATAGACAGTCCCTATTAAAGGACAAACCCTATTAGGAGTCAAAGAAAAGAGTAGGATCACTATCCAAAGATGGTTATGTCCACCTCCAGAACTCACTATTCACAACAAAAGTGTATATAAGGAAATACACGATCCTTGTGAACTGTCAGATAGAAACTATCTTTTCTTGATCAGTTCTAATGAAGTATATAAACTATCCTCTGCTCTACATCCAATAGATACAATCTTGTAGCTTCCACAATCCTCTTTTACATCTCACTTTCATACTCCCTTTCTTTTCAAAGAAAAGATCTTACATATATACCCTATTACAAATAAATGATCAGGCTGGCTAATTAGGCTTTCCTAATAGACAAATAATTACATAACCCCTTGCTAAGATAAACATAGTATCTATGACAAGTATACAATAATTATATTTCAATAATTAATGTCCGACATCTGTAATCCATGTTCGCTATCCATAATGCACGCTACAATTCTAAAGTCGGCCCTAAATAGGTCTCCTCCAGAAAACACACCACCGTTGACTTCATCATGCTTCCCATGACTTTCTAAGATCAAAAAACATTCCTTATTATGTTATTTGACATTACTTAAGCTCACATATATTGAATCCATATCACCGGTAAGATATACTCAAAACAAAGAGACATACTCTGTCAACTTCCACTGTCACAGTCCAGGAACCAGTCTTCATCAAATCTTTTGTTACTCATCCAGTATGAATTATTATAGCATGAGATGATAGATATAAGGTCACAACACTTCCCTGTACACAAAAATATGTTTACTCATTCTGAATCAACCATATAGTATCTGTACACTGTAATAACCAGTTTGTTCTCTTCATAGAAACATATGTTGATATTAGTGACAAAACATGGATGACAACGACATTAGTAACCAATTCCAATAGTGATGTGTAGTGATTAAACATATTAAATGCATCAACATCATCTAACAATATCCTCCTTTGGCATGGATGAAAACATATGGGAAAATCCATCAACCCAAAAATACTCTCTCAATATTCTCAACATAATCTCTTCCCAACCAGTGAACTCTTCCCCATACAGTATCTTTCCCCCTTTAGGGATTTTATCATATCATCACTCCCCCTTTGATAGCAATGGAAAATGGTACCATAAGTTATCAACTGTCTTATTGTTTCATCTTCATCAACTAGTTCTGAATCACCCAAATGTATTTTGTAAGTTTCCAACGATTACTCCCCCTAAGGAGTAGATCCAAACATCTAGTCTAGAACATGATAGAGCTTTGAGAACCTCTGGATGGATGGATTCCAACATCATTTAATTCTCACTAGGAGGGACTTGCACCCCAAGCATACCTCTGAGATACTCAAAGGCATCTTTTGGCAATGGTTTTGTAAAGATGTATGCTATATGTTCCTTTGTGCTAATGTATTCCAACCTTATTTCTTTCTCTTCTACCTTGTCTCTCAAGAAGTGATACTTGATAGAAATATGCTTAGTTTTAGAATGCATCACATGATTCTTTGACATGTTTACTGTACTAGTGTTATCACAATGGATAACGATAGGTTCAAAAAAAGTTATTCTAATATATTTCAGCATTTGTTTCATCCAAACAATTTGAGTGTAATTAATAGCAGCAACAACACACTCAGATTCAGTAGTAGATTGAGCTATACAATATTGATTTTTACTTAACCATGAAACCAATTTTTTCCCAAAGAAAAATGCACCTCTACTACTACTCTTCTTGTCATCAATGTTCTCTGCCCAATCAGCATCAATATAAGCATGTAGTTCAAAGTCATCATTTTACCATACCATAAGCCATATTCTCATGTTACTTTCAAGTATCTAAATATCCTTTTCACAATAGCCATGTGTATCTCTTTAGGATCTTCTTGATATCTAGCAAGAATTCCAACAGCATTAGAAATATTTGGTCTAGAGTGAGTTAGATATTGTAATCCACTAACTATTGATCTATACTTGGTCTAAAAAATACTCTTGGTCTCATCAATATTTTTCAGTTTATATCTTGTTACCATGGGTGTACCAATAGGTTTATAGTCTTCCATTCCAAACTTTTTCAACATTTCTTTAAGATACTTAATCTGAGAAATAAAAATGCCATTCTTTCTCTGATTTATTTGCAGTCCAAGAAAGAATTTCATCTCACCTATCATGGACATTTCAAATTCATTCTCCATTTCTTTAGAGAAATCTTTACACATATCATCATTGCCTCCAAAAATAATGTCATCAATAAAAACTTCTATTATCAAAATTTCATCTTGACTAGTTTTTAAATACAGATTGTTGTCAGCATTACCTTTTCTGAATCCAAGGTGAAGTACTTTTCTAACCTTGCATACCAAGCCCTTGGTGCTTGCTTCAATCCATACAGTGCCTTCTTTAATTTACAAACCATGTCTTCATCTTTTGTTAGAGGAAATCCATCTGGTTGTTCTATGTATACCTTCTCTTCAAGATCCCCATTTAAAAATGTAGATTTTACATCCATTTGATATACCTTGAAGTCTTTGTGTGTAGCATAATTGTTAGAATTTAATCTTTCCTTGGTTATTTATGTATTTAATAGGATAAACCAAGGTATCCTAATGTATTTTGTCCTCTAGTCCAATTGGGAGGACATGTCATATTTGTAATTCTTTTAATAAGGAAAATAAATATTCCTCCTTAAGAGGAATCTCACATGTGTCTCACACACAAGTATGAATGTGGCACTCATTCACATAGGGAGTTACATGCAAACTCCTTCACTTATCTCTACTTAAAGAGATATTTCTCCACACACTTGACACCAATTTCTCACATTTCTCTCACACAATTTCTCTCCTCTTGTAGTTCTGTCATATTGTATTGAGCTACTTGCTCATATTCTTTCTCTCTCTCTTTAGGCTTTTCATGCCTCATTGATAATTCACAAGGGGTTTTCTTTTCTTTCCCCTTTCAAATCTTGTCTCCTCCTTGCTTTTTTGGTGTATGCTCCTAGTTCTTGCATTAATTCATGGTAATTTTCCTTACTCCTCACTCTTGGATTAAACAATTTCCTGTAAATCCATATTTTATTCTTTATCATATTAACATGGTATCAGAGCAGGTTGGTTTAATCTCTTTTTGAGTGTACAGGTGATGGAGCTACCATATTTTGAAGCACTCCATATTGGAGACTTTTGAGAGAGTTATTTCTAATATATATTTCTCTTTTACTAATTTGTTTAAGGAGAAAAATCCAATTTTTTTGGGGGTTTGGCTAGTTTACCACCAAACCCAGTTTCTCTAGTTGGTTCTTTATTATTAATGTTTATAATACAAATTCTTTGTTATTAAAATCTCAATATTTTGTTATTTTTATGTTAACCTTATTAGGGTTTGTGCAGGTTTGATAATTATAGTAGAATATTAATTACTCTACTAATAAAAAAAAGGGGGGTCCTTTAATTGTTTTCATTCATTTCTCACTCCTCATTATTCAAGATTTAGATGTTAAAAGTTTTAAAAGTTTAAAAGTTATTCTAATTTCAGTTTGTTTCCATTTATGCTGTATAGAATATATTTTGTAATTATTATTTCTTATATTCATTCTTCTTTAGTATCTGCATGCATACGTTGTTTAAAATCTCATTATCATTGTTTGCTAACAAATTTTATTATAATTTCTATTTTAAAAAAGTTTCTAATAAAAGGGGAATATCTTTAGTTTGGGTGTCAGATCTTATTTTATATCTTCCTTGCATGCATTTCAAAAAAATCATTTCATTACATGCATTTCCATTTCTTGAACACTATCAGATTTCATGCATTTTTATCTCTGGCAGCCTATACGCCATTGAAAACTTAAATCTCTGCATCTTTTCCGTCAGATTTGACATTATATTAGCATTGATTTGGGCATCGTTAATGCAGTAATGGATGCATCTGCAATACTTATTGTTGATTGAGATATATACATTGAGCTTATTTCTGTAGGATAAATTTTTGATCTATTTTGAACAGGCTGTGCAAATCAACATTATTGTATTCATTATATAACATTTTTTTCTAGATAGCTCTATAAGTTCTTTTTGTGTAAATCTTCTAAAAGATCTCTGCAAGATTCTTTTTTTTTTGCTTATTCTATTGAGGTGATTGATCATTTGCGCTCTCTACGTTTCTCTAGTGTTTGGTCTCGAGTTCGAGGGTTATTTTCTATTAATCATTTCTTGTGCACCACATTCATTTGATTTACATCCCATCTTTAGCATTCAGAGGCTTTGCTGCCACTGATCCCCTCATCTCCCATTGTGTGAGAGCACATCTAATACATGTTCTACATTTCGGTGTTTATTCCCTGCATGCGATTCTGCTCTTAAAAATAACATTGCTTTTCATTGCTGTTTTCATTTTCGGTTCTTTACTTTTATCGTTGTTTATTGCATGCTTGGGGTTTGAATCCTTTCATTACTAGTTCATTTCCACTGTTTAACTTGTAGGCTAACAAATAGTTGCTGGAAAGTTGGTCCTCTTACTATAAGTTCTTGGTATTCAATTTCCTTTTGACTCTCCTTCGCTTTAGATACAAGTATTAACAACAATACATGTATTAATGTTGTTGCTATTCTTGGTGAGTTTATTCAGCTTGTTTGTGATAGAAAACATCTCCCTTGAACCCATGATTCCTTTAAGGTTTTTCTTTGGCTTTTTTGCTTGCTTGTTTCTTAGTGTTATTGCATGTGTTTATTGCATGAATCTTTTTTCTTTTATCTCAAATTTCTTCCCTTCATAAGCATTCTCTGGTTCGGTTTAAACTACAATTACAGTCACCATTTAATTTTGTTCGTTTAAGAGTCTTATATTGCGATGGGATCACAACAACAATCATCTAGCATAAAGCAACATAAATTAACATTTTAATTATTGATAGAGTCAACAATTTGTCTGAAAGTCATTGTGCTGATTAAACGCACCTACTCGACACTGGTGTGTATCTTATTGAAGGCTGCCCACACATATATCTAGATTTATCTAGACATCAATCTTATTTTAGTGTTAGTATTACCGTTATTTGAATTTTTGAATTAATTCCTTTCTTTGAAAGGTACACTTTATTCCTTCCCCTCTCACATAGCTTAAAAGGAAGTTTTTTCAAGATATAAATTTGTATAAAAAGTTTTGTTTTAAGGTTCATTATTTAAGTTTGTTTTTATTAAAGTTTAATTATATCAAGTTTTAAAATTTATTTATATAGTTAATTTTTTAAGTTAAAAGCCTTAATTAAATACTTTTATATGTTTTTAATTTCTTAATTTTTGTTAAAAGGTTTAAATAAATATTTTTTTTTTAAGGAGAAAGCATCTTTTTTATTTTTTATTGTTTATATCAAAGGAAGCCTAATTTTTTTTAATTCTTTTAATTTGCAACAAATTCTATCAAAGGAAATATATTCATTTCAGATATTACATTTGATTCAGCAGTTTTTTGTTTATTGTTTTAACGTGCATGTTATTTAGATCAAATCAAACGAATAAATTAAATTGAAATCAATAGCTTAGATTTAATTAATTAGTTTGATTCATTCTTATTCTATTCCCAAAGTTTTCTAAATTCAATCTGACCATTTTTATTGTCAATTAAATCTTTTACTTTGTAAGCTTTTATTTATTTTTAGTTTTTAGTATAATATTGCATTTAAGTTTCTTTTAGTTATTTTTTTTACTTCAAGCAAACTTCTTTAAATGGTTAGTGGTCAGATTTCATTTCTAAAAGGTTTTAGATTGTTTTATTATCAAAGGAAGTTTTTTTCTTTAAGTATTTGTAGCATCTTAAGTCTTGTTTTTTAAGGATTTTAGTTAACTTTTGTGTTGCGGGTTCGTTGTTTCTTTTACATGCATTAGTTTTTGAGCAATTCTCGCTGTTATCTATTAATTCATAACAGTTTAACTGGGATCTATTAGCTTTTGTGCCTTAAGTTCTTTTTTTTCCTTTAGTAATTGCTTTTTCCTTGCAAGCCTCCGTGGCAAAAACTGTTATAGCTTTCTGCTATTGCATGCAAGTTCATTTAGTTTAAAACTTGTTCTTTCCTGCTCTTTGTTTCTATTCTGTTAAAGCTTTTTCCTTTCAAGTTTCCCTATCCTTTACGTTAAATTCTTGTTTTCCATCATGACTACCCTAATGCTTGAAATCAAATTAACCAGTACCAACTACCATGCATGGAAAATTCACATGACTTTCATACTTAGACTTAGACACATTTTAGATATTGCCACTAATGCCAATTCAAAACCAACAACCACTACTTCTCAAGCTGACCAAGATGCTTGGCAAACTAAAAATGAGGAAGCACTTGGTTTAATTGGAATCTCCTTAAGTCTTGAATTGTATGTTCTAATTTCATCTTGTTCAGAAGCCCATCAGGCTTGAGACATCCTGAAAAACACCTATGATAGTGCAGATGAGACCCATAAAATCTAGCTTCAAGACTAGCTTGAAGATCTTAGGTATACAGATTTTAATTTTGTTGATGATTTTTTGCTTAAATTTGATTCCATTAAAGTTTTATTAACTGGGTTACAAGTAAATTTATCTGATTTAAGGATAATTCACATAATAATTCGGAAATGTTTACCTAGGTAGTTTCAGTAATTTATTACAAATATCTATTCTCAGTTAGCTATTCCTTCTTTAGCAACTCAATTAACTTATGTTATCTTTCAAAATATGTTGCATCAAGAGGAGGCTAAATTAATTCAATTTGGTATACTAAAATCTCATGAACATGCTTATGTCTCTCAATCTCATAATAATAATAGATCTAATAATAATAATTTAAATAACAATCAAAATCATCAAAGATCTAACAATTCCAACAATAATCAAAATCATCAAAGACCAAACAATACTAATGCTTCAAATAATAATCATAACTATCAAAGATCTAATAATACTAATAATTCCAATAACTATCATCATAACAATAATCATTCAAATAGGCCTTATTGCACCTATTGTGGTAAAGATGGTCATTTAATTTACAATTTTTAAAAAAAATAAAAAGATGATCAACTTAATTCTCAAAATTACTCAAATAACAAACCTAATAGAAATCAATCCCATTCTACTTTTACTGTTAGTTTTAATGCTTCTAAACCACTTGAATGGATTGTTGATAGTGGTGCATCTCAACATGTTACATCTCATAAGGAAGTCTTTGATTCTTTGCAACCTGATTCTCTAAATATTCCTATTTCTTTAGCTGATAATCATTGCTGTCAAGTTGAAGGAACTGGTAATGTCTCTATTCCTAATGGTAAATTACATGATGTACTTTATGTTCTTGATTTGAAAGCTAACCTTATTTCTGTTCCTCAATTATGTCAGGATTATAAGGTTGAGTTTCATAAAAAGAATTGTCGTATCATTGATCCTAACACTAATTAGATAGTTGCTAATGCTAAATGAGATGCTGATAATCTCTTTAAATTATTGCCATTAAGTATGTTTGTCATTAGTGACAACACTTATTCAGATTCTGTGTGCTTACCGAGCTTCACAGTGTTTACCGAGCAATCTGAGCAGAACAGTGCTTACCGAGCAGATCGAGCTTCGCAGTGCTTACCGAGTGATGAGATGAACATTGTTTACTGAGTGCCAACATAGTAAACAGGGAATTTAGTTTCTACCGAGTGACACTGTATCTACCGAGTCTCCAGTGTATATCGAGTTTGAAACTATGACTGAGTGGTTAGTATGGACCGAGCCTCCACTCCTACCGAGAGCATGATGATGCTGAGTATTGTAGTGGATGCCGAGTATCAGAAAGTCACCGAGTTAGTTTGTAGGAAATTTGTAACTACATCAGGGCCGACTCAATAATACTTGTGTTGACTTGTAATTTAGCAGCTGACTTTGTAATTATTTTGGATTGATATATAAGCAATGTTTTGTATCATATCCAAAGTGTAGTAATGTGGAATATGAATGCATGAATGCATTGAATGAGAAGTGTGTATGCGAAGATAGAGATAAGTGATTTATAAAGGGCTACAGCAGTATAAGGAGCAGTAGAGACATATCTATCATAGAAGGTGATCAGTACATCAAAGAATCTCAATCAGCAAGTACAGTTGCAAGTAAGAGATCTACTGTTTCATCCTAATAGGTGAATTAGCTTGAAATCCTTCAACAGGGTAGACTTAATAGTCTTTTGTAAAATCTCTTAACTGAGTGCATACTTCATTGTATGTTTGTAAATCCTCTAACAAGGTGGACCTAGAAGTCCTAATTGCTCCTAACAGGGCAGATCATCAGAAGTGATCATTGTAAGCTTTAACCAGCCAACTTTATACTACAGTATTGAATTTTTTTGGGTATCATCCCCACCCCAATTTTACTTTCTATTTGGAAGGTTTCTGGGTAATCAAATCTCTGTGTTCAAAGTGTTATGAATGTTTTATTCCTTCAGTTACTCATGCATGCATTTAGCTTATTGATCTAAATGTTATTTGTAATATTGTTAAGATTTGCAATTAATGGAAAAGTTTTGAAGTTACTGATTCACCCCTCCCCTCTCAGTAACTTGGCTAGTCTTGAATATTTCCAACAATTGGTATCGGAGCTTTGTGGTTCTTATGATAAAGTTTGACAGCTTGAGTAAAGATCTAGGACAATGGAGATATTCAGACTTAACAAAGTAATTGAGAATGAAAAGGTAGATCTAGAAATGGCCATAGCTCAACTCAAGGAAGCAAAAGAGCATCTTTCCCAATCCCTAAAAAGAAGGAAGGAACTTGCAAATCAAATGAATGACCACCAGTATGTTGAAGAAAAGATTGAAGACTTTTTCCCTTCAAGCAACTCAAATGAAGAAAACAATGCAATCAAAGAACTTCTAGAAAAGAATGGATCTCTGCAAGAAGAAGTAAGAAAATTGAAAAGAGAACAGGAAATTCAGTCAACAAGATTCTGTGAAATCTTGGAACAAAGAAACAAGATGAAAGATGAAATAGATGGAAAAAACAATGAAATCTAGAATCAAACTCTTCAGCTAGAAAACCTTATTGATAAAGTCTCCAATGCAAATAAATAAATCTTGACTCTGAGATTAGAAAATGAAAGGACAACAAAGGAGCTAAGATCTGAAAAGAAAATTAGTTTAAGATTGGTGAATGACCTAAACACTGAAAGGAAAATCAATGAGAGAATGATGAAATCTCAAGAATATATGAATCAGCTACATAAGCAAAAAGGAAAAGCAAGACTTGGATACAAAGAGGAAGGTGAATCCTCCAATCAAGGTACTCAAAAGAATTAGAAACCTACTTGTAATCACTATGAAAAAATAGGTCATACTTCAAACAAATGTTGGAACAATGGAAAAGAAAAATTCAATAGAAAATGCCACAATTGCAATCAACATGGTCATAAAGAAAATGAATGCAAGGAGAAACCAAGATTTGAAGGCAAATGTCACAAATGTAACAAACAAGGTCACAAGGCATCTGAATGCAAATCTAAAACATCCAATCCAGCAGAACAAATTGTGAAAGCAATATTTGGTTGGAATTACAACACTTGGTGTAGGTGTCATTACTGTGGATAATATGGACACATTGGCATAAGTTGTGTAAGGCATCACTTGATAAAAAGGGATACTACCATAAGATGTTATACATGCACTGAACTTGGTCATATAGCTAAAAATTGCATGAATACAGGCAGAGTTACAGATGAAAAGAAAGCAAAAGAAGATAGCATCAGGAAGCAGATGAGACAACAGTGGATTCCTGTAACACCACCCAATAACTAAGTGATGAAACCAAAATAAAACCAAACAAAAACATACACCACAAAGAGATAATAATTTTTTTTTTTTAACTTCCATAAATATGATTACAAAAGTTTATAAACTATCATACGTAGTTGTCCATACAAACTCTGATTACAAATGAGTTACATCAGTACTCTTTATTGAAAAGATAAACATACAAATGTAGGAAATCTGCCTAAGTTCTCCTATAAGATCTATACACTACCCTAATGACCAACAGAATAGCCACAATCTGTTTTCCATAAATTTTAACAGCTGCCAACCATTGGCCCGTACTCATAGTTTTATCTATCTAGGTTCCTGTAAAAACCAATAAGAACACAACACACAAAGAAAATAGGGCTCAACATAATTACATAAGTCATAGAACTTCCATGATAAACCTACAATTATTAGCATCATAATGAACATATATCATATACCATAAAACTCATTTGAACCAAAACATCATTATCTCATTACAACAGTCACATATTATAGTAGACATGAAAGCATGATAAAAAGAAATAACTCGCAGTCAGAATTCCAAAAAGATGATGCACATATATACTGAGATGTTTAAACACTGAAGAGTCATGATTCTGCACCCATGGTTGTGCCCATGACAAATCTTGTAGTGCAAGGTAATCTGTACTCCCGTTAATAAACTTAACAGTGCACACAGCTATCTGTTAATCCGTTTAATAACGTAACAGTACCTCATGCCCCATACTCCGTTCTAGATCACGCAAATCATAGACATAGGAAAGGCCAATTATCTTATTAAGTATTAATCCCATCCCATAATTTTTAAGGTTATCACTTGTATACTGAATTGGTTCTTCCAATTCAGCCATCCCCATATGTGTTCATCTTCGGAATTCCTCACATTCACATGTTTAAACAAAAAACCAGACACTTATGCAAACAGAATCAATACAATGATCTACACAGTTCCATCTTTAGTACAATCATATCATCAATGAACTTTAACTTCAAAATCTTCCTTCATTCTACTGTCACAAAGTAGTATGTAATGAAATTCTCAAATTAAGAGCATCAGAATTGTACCAACTTACAGCACAAAACCAACTAATGCAAAAATGTACATTTGAGTTATCTACAAGTCTAACACTAACAGATTGTAAACTATCATTCCTTGCACACAACACTGATAGGCAACACCTGTTATTGCTAGGCTAGTACCATAACCAAGTACTTTATACCACCTCTCTACATATACTTCAATGCCAATGTAATCATTACAAAATTGCTTAAGCACTGATATATACTACATAAACCTTTGTTACATAAGTTTTTATTCACGTTCTGTTTGAATTCAAAGTCATGTTATAGTGTCATTCTGACATTTCAAATTAACACAAATTAACTATGCTAATAGAGAATTCGGACTTTTTCCTTACTAAAATAAAATGAAACTCAAAACGTTTATTCTCAACCAATATCGGCCCTCAACTTGTCACAGCAACCATTTACAATTCTCCAATTCCCATCACAAAATAACTAATTTAACCATACAAAATGACGTAAAGTATCCGCTGTCCCTAATTAAAAGTTAACAACATCACAAGATCGAGTGCACTGTTTAAACCATAAGATGAGTTTAACAATCGACAATAAAAATAGAGTTACCTTACTTGCTTAACAACTATGTAAATAAATCTCAAGCATCTCGACATCAATCACTCAGATTAGAAAATGCCCAAATACTCGAAAGCAACCAACTCTGCATTAGTCAATACATTAAACAACACTCAAACCGAAACCAAACACTCTATCATTACTCGGTTACAACAGTAACTACAATTCCATGTTTTCCCAATGATCATTTATCCACATTGATGTACATTCGAGAGAATGCAAAGGTCTGTACACAATATTTCCCCCCGAACACATTGCACAACCCCACTCACAAACTACAACATCGACACCAATCCATTATAACACTGGAAGTTATAAAGGTAAACACAAACAACATTAATAACAGCAATGAACATTCAAGATATACTATGGTCAACCACAATTATAATGACAGCAATGAACATTCATGGTATGCTACGGTTCAACAAGACAATACAACATGCCTCGACACCAACAGAATAGACCACTGCAAATGACCGAAACCCTCGACAATATTCCCAACAGAAAACATCCATACAATCCCTCAACAACTTTAATCACTACCCGATACACCATTTCCTTAAAGCCTCTGCCGAGTGCAAGCACGAACAAACAAACGAAATACATCTGCAATCACTTCCACAACAGACCCACAAAACTGAACAAATACAATATACAATGCAACCCATTATTGCTGCTGCCATTTAAAACCGACTGGTGAACATAATGAACCCACGACAGAGAATTTATACCCAACAAGATACACATTGTCACAATGCTCTATTTTTATCCATTTCAATATCCAAACTCAAAACCCACAAATGCTTTCGAATAAAACAACATTACTATGCAATCATATTGGCGCCCACAATCATAAACTATTTCAATAAATGTATTACCACATCATATAACCGAATTACAAAATGCATGTTACAGAGAAGAAAGGGAAGAGTGCTGGCCCTGACCTGAACAAGCAAGAATTAAAACCAGAATCAAATCGTTGTCCTTTGCCAAAACCCCCAAACCAGCAACTGAAAGCAAGCACACACAACCCACAGACAACCAACACAACAAGGTAATGTTGTCGCAGAGGTGAGGAAAAGATATGCATATTCCTCCACCGACCATGACCCTAAACTCTCTCATGCCGGCCGAACCAAGCCCCATGCAAATAGCCATAGTTCAAAATAGAAACCAGAATTCTTCTCAAGCACTTCCTGTTAACTTAGCATCAATGGCGGCACAATCAAAATAGAGACAGGCCACAATAACTATTACCACACTTGGCCAAATGCAATGCCCAGCGAAGTACTAGCTTCGATCACAACACCCACTGACATGCAGATCGTCTCAAACGAACATTAATGCCATCCAACAAGTGTCCCATAACAACCGCCTCACAAAACCCAAAGCTCGGCCAAAACCAACAACTACAGCCGATAACGCCACCTCACCAAACTTCACCACCTTCATGGCATCTATCTTTATTAGCAAGGTAAGATCAACACTTAACAATATCCCATTCAAAAGATATGTGCCTAAGTGTGAATTACCATTCACACTTAGGTACATATGCTTCATGCATATAAAACATGACCACCCTTGCTCATAAAGAAAGATATCCAAAACATTACAAAATCCAATATGACCATGGTATATATATTTATAAATATATCTATATACATAATCATGGTATATATATATATATTTGTAAATATATATATATATATATATATATAATCACAGTGTATATATATATATTTGTAAATATATATATATATATATATATATATATATATATATATATATATATATATATATATATATATATATATATAATCACGGTATATATATAAATATATATATATATATATATATATAATATAATCACGGTATATATATAAATATATATATATATATATATATATAATATAATCACGGTATATATATAAATATAAATATATATATATATATATATATATATATATATATATATATATATATATATATATATATATATATATATATATATATATATATATATATATATATATATATATATATATATATATATATATATATATATATATATATATATATATATATATATATATATATATATGCATTCACTATAAAAGCTCATAAACCAGAGTATTACTAACAGAATACTAACACCATATTATAGGTCACTATCATGATATTAAAAAGGAGCACTTTTAGAATTCAAAATCTCATGCAATGTTAACATACACAGAATATTTTTCCACCACTCTTTAATCCAATCCATAATAACTGGTAAGCAATTAAACATTGGAAGATGAAGCAAACTTAACAACAGAAAACATTTACAGAATTCTACCAATCACTATTAAGAGAATAACATAATGAGCACAATGATTCAATCAGAAAACCATCACAATCTAAGAAAACAACTATTCGAAATGAGTTCATAGTGAAATCAGAATTAACATTAGGTCCTTATGACAGACACTAACACACGTGCAGAATTAAAATGATCATAACAAAATCCAACTAAAACATAATAACTAACATAGTAAATCATCCTGTCCATAGAGTTAAGTTTTCTAGCAAACTGAACATAGAAACAAATGAAATAGGGTCAGGCATGACAATTCCTAAATCCACTGAGCAAACCAGTCCAAGTAATGAAGTCACTCATGAAGATGGTGGCTCTATCAATTCCAACTAAGTCTCCAAGAAAGCACTGGAACTGTATCTTCATAGACATATTCCAAAATAGTTCCAGAATTGAAAGGAAGAAAGATCCAAATTAGTATGCAAGATACAGAAGGATCACTAAGAAGGTCGGTATCAGTTACCACCGAGCAAGGTCAGGAGTAACCAAATTTCATGAGGTTACTGAGTATGGTCGGAGCAGTATGAATTCTTATATTCACTGAGTTGCGGAGTCTTCACCGAGCAATCAATGCAATAGTGTAAGACAACCTGTCCTATACAATGTCAAACTTACCTACTTCTGTACTAAGCATTAATGGAAAAGTTTTAACAAAAGGCATTAAATCAAGTTCATTCTTCACCATGAATTTTAGCATATTGAGAGTAGAGAGATTTCTTAGTGCTATCAAGCAATTCGAAGCAAAATTTGCAGCAGAAATTTTTGAAGAATTTTCTTTGTCTACCGAGCTACCATGGCATCATCCAGCACCAAAGTGAAGAAAGGTTCAGAAATGTTGGTCCAAGGAATAGAATGGAAAGCGGCGGATTTCAAACTCATGCTCACAGTTGTAGAAACCCTAGACCCGAGTGGAGCTCAATCTCAGATCCCTCCCAAGGTACTTCTTGTTAATGATATTCATAGTCATTTTAAAGGTACAATTCAAGAGCTTGGAACCCTAGAGATAGATGTTGCCCGAAATGAATTGTGTGTTAATGGTGTTCTCAAATCGGAGTATAAACATTTGGAAGATAAGGGTTTGACACATATCACCCACTTGCCTCGGAGTTTCCAAGTAAAATGGATTGGATATATCCTAAGCTGAGTGCATGAAGGTAGAATTTGGCTTGAGAAACCAATAGAGATCACAAAGAAGATGATTCACTCAGTTACAGGTCTTCCCATGCTTGCCAAAGCTAAATCTACAAAAACCCTAGGTCGGGCGGAGCTGGAAAAGAAAACCCTAGCCGAGTGGGATGGTAGAGGTATGAAGATAAGTAGTATAACTGATTCAGAGTTGAAATTTGGGACATATGTCATAGCTCACAAGATATACAGTTCTAGCCGGAAGAATAGTGTTCCGTGTGAAGCAGTTGACCTAGCTTACAAAATTGTGAAGAACAACTTGTCATTTGACCTAGTATATTTGTTGTTGAAGCAGTTCAACAAGAATATGGAGAGCATTCAAAATTCAAAGAACAATCCATGTAAGTTTGGCTCGCTATTGGTTTGTTTATTCTTCTATGCTCAAAAGTTTTTCCCATCTAAAGGCACAGTAAAATGGAGGAAAGATGTGCCTGTACTATATCAGATAAATGAGTACATTGCTGAAATGGGAGAGAATTTTGTAAGCATAATGGATAATTATTTTGAATCCTTTAAAGAGAAGATGAATAACATATTCTGGATTCCACAAAAGTTAGTGGAAGATTACAAAGATGATGTTTGTTTTATGGTGGACTGTGATAAAGTATATATTCAGGCAGTAAGGCCAAGAACTGTATGGGTGAAACCTCTTCCCTATGAGGTAAATATTGATGAGACAAAGGACATAATTAAAGCCCTAATAAATGAACCTATTGATCCAAAGGCTCCATACTTTGGAACATATGATGAAGCCAAGATAAGAATAGAACTAAGCATAAAGCTCCCACAGGTGGTTAACAAAGGCAGAAAGAGGATGGCCAAGATGCAATCTAGCACACCTCTAATGTTAACCGAGGGAAAAGGAGAGGACATTGAAGAAGAAGAAGAAAAGAATGAGAGTGAAGAAGAACAAGTACCTGTGAAGAAGAAAGGGAAGGCAACCATCACCAAGGCACCTAAACAATCTACTGCAATCTTCACAAGAAAAACAAGGAGCAAGGCAGGTAAAAATAGTGGTGATGTAGTATTTAAAAGGCCTCCTCCCACATTTGAAGAAGACATTAAGAGTTTGAGAGAAGGATCTGGAATGGAAAACTTCAGATCTCTCAAGTATAAAATTAGAACAGAGATAGAGTAGAAGGAGATTGAAGATGTTGTTATTGAGAAAATGGGGCAATGGAAGTACTCACCTGATGATATGGCTTCACAAATTCTAGATGTTCTATTGGATAAAGTCAAGATGAGATGGGAGAATGAAAAGCAAACTGTCAAGGATATATATGCTCAAACCTTAAGACAGTTAATGCCAAATTTGAAAAATGCTGAAGTTAATAAGGCATTGAAAGAAAATGAGAGTAAGATGACACTAAGATACAACACTTGTCTAATTCTGATAAAAAATGTAGAATCAGTTGTAAAGAGTGTCACTGCTACATGGAAAAACATCTATCAACTTCACAAACTGAGTGTTGAAACTATTGTGATAAAAGATATTGAAGATGACAGTGATGAAGATAAAGAAGAAGAAGCTGCCACAGAAACAGTTCAGCTAGATAGTGTTGAAATAGAGGAAGAAGCTACCGAGGAAGCCAAGAAAAATGATGAGGAAGATGATACAGTTCGGATAGCTATAGAAGTAATTGCCTCACTTCCTCACTCTCTACCAAAAATTTCTACATCTAGCTCGGAGATAGCTTCAGCAAGTGTGATTGTGAAAAATCCAATAGATACATCAAATGTCCAATCATCCTTAGCTCACACACAGCTCAATGTATCAATGACAGAAGTGGCTACCACTTCATCCACCGAGCTACAACCTCCTTCCTCCACTGAGTTGTAGTCTCCAGCAACTACTTCAACACCTTCTCCAATTTTGAGTTCCTTAGCAGAAAGTACTTTAGTTTTGGACACTTCAGTAAGTACTTCAATTTTTTAATCTACAATTGTAAATACTTCAGTTTTGGGTTTATCAAGTCTTCTAGTGGGCATTCCATCAGTTGGAAGTTTATCATTTTTCATTGCAAGTCCTATTGTGTCTACAATAATTTCTACTTCAAAGGCATTAAGTACAATGACAGTTGGACCTAAGGTTCAAACGAGTATAATATTTTTGAGCAGGAGTAAAGATATAGAAGAAGATATAGATTTGGATGAGCAGATAGAAATTTCACAATTAGATTTTGCAAATTTTTTTGTAGATCAAATGCAATTGGTTGGTGAACTCCTCCACAAGAAAGAAAAGCAGAAGAAACTAAAAGAGGAAAGAGATAAGGAATATAAGATCATTGAGGATGCCAAGAATATTTTGACAGAAGCAATAGGTGTTGAAGTTGATTCCTCTCAACATATTTTGTTACAGTTGGTAGAGGTAGTAACTAAGTTTAATGAGGATTCTTCTGGATTAGATAAGTTGCTTGAGAAGGATGAGAAGAAGTTTGACAATAAAGTGCTTGAGCATATTGCTTAGCAAATATCTATAAATCAGGCAGAGCTATCTTCAGTTTTGTCAAACATTGAATCCTCCTACTCCAATGTAACTCAACTTTTTTCCAAGTTATGTAATGTTGCTGAGTTCTCAAAGGAAGTTAAGGACAAATTGAATAAGATTGATGAGGATCTGAAGATCAGTGCACAGAAGTTGTAACTTGAACCTAGTTCAAGCTCTGCACATCATATGAAAGTCAGATTTCTATCTGATAAGCAGTTAGAGTTATTGAGAGAAGATGCAAGGATCAGGTCAACATTAATAGATATTCAGAATATGATCCTTCCCATCATGGATACAATGCAGAAGCACATTGCTCACTCAAAAACATTGATCCATGACAATGAATTTTCAATTGTAGATCATACGATTGAACTCTGCAGAAGTCCAGGTTGCACTCCATATATGCAAGATTCTGCAAGAGAATTGGGATAGAACTCTAGCATTAATAAGTAAGGTACATTCTGATTTTCTCTCACATTTTGGTACCTTTATGTAAATTATTTGTATATACACCTTTGGCATTATTGTCAAAAAGGGGGAGAAAGTATATAAGTAGGGGGAGATATATGGAAAGATATGAGAGATATGAAAGGGGGAGAAATATGAGAGAAATAGGAAATATGAGTATGAGGTGAAATAAGATATTTGTATATATGTATACTGTATGGGGGAGACATGAAATGTATATACAGCAGTATGGCAAAGATAAATTTTTGAAAAATCTAAAACAAATTCAGCATGATTTTGTATATAAGTTTTGGGCAATAAGTATTTTTGTCACTAATGCCAAAGGGGGAGATTGTTGGCATTAGGTATGTTTGTCATTAGTGACAACACTTATTCAGATTTTGTGTGCTTACCAAGCTTCACAGTGTTTACCGAGCAATCCAAGCAGAACAGTGCTTACCGAGCAGACCGAGCTTCACAGTGCTTACCGAGTTATCATTACAGAGTGATGAGATGAACAGTGTTTACCGAGTGCCAGCATAGTGGAATTTAGTTTCTACCGAGTGACACTGTATCTACCGAGTCTCCAGTGTATACCGAGTTTGAAACTATGACCGAGTGGTTAGTATGGACCGAGCCTCCACTCCTACCGAGAGCATGATGATGCCAAGTATTGCAGTGGATGCCGAGTATCAGAAAGTCACCGAGTTAGTTTGCAGGAACTTTGTAACTACATTAGGGCCGACTCAGTAATACTTGTGTTGACTTGTATTTTAGCAGCCGACTTTGTAATTGTTTTGGATTGATATATAAGTAATGTTTTGTATCATATCCAAAGTGTAGTAATGTGGAATATGAATGTGTGAATGCATAGAATGAGAAGTGTGTATGCGAAGATAGAGATAAGAAAATTACAAAGGGCTACAATAGTATAAGGAGCAATAGAGACATATCTATCACAAAAGGTGATCAGTACATCAAAGAATCTCAATCAGCAAGTACACTTGCAAGTAAGAGATCTACTGTTTCATCCTAACAGGTGAATCAGCTTGAAATCCTTTAATAGGGTAGACTTAATAGTCTTTTGTAAAATCTCTTAACCAAGTGCATACTTCATTGTATGTTTGTAAATCCTCTAACAAGGTGGCCTAGCAGTCCTAATTGCTCCTAACAGGGAAGATCATCAAAAGTGATCATTGTAAGCCTTAACTGGCCAACTTTATACTGCAGTATTGAATTTTTGTGGGTATCATCCCCACCCCAGTTTTACTTTCTATTTGGAAGGTTTCTGGGTAACCAAATCTCTATGTTCAAAGTGTTATGAATGTTTTATTCCTTCAGTTACTCATGCATACAGTTAGCTTATTGATCTAAATGTTATTTGGAATATTGTTAAGATCTACAATTAATGGAAAAGTTTTGAAGTTACTTATTCACCCCTCCCCTCTCAGTAACTTGGCTAGTCTTGAATATTTCCAACAAAAATTTGATACTCCTAAGGCACTCATAAGTAGCAATAATCCTAGAGATTGAGGAGAGCTATGTAATAGGAGGATGGGCCATATATATCATGGAGCACTTAAATTGCTTCATGAGACAATGACATGGGCTTTAGAGGTGAGCACAAAGAATGATGATGTATGAAAAGGATGTGTGCTGGGGAAGTTTTTGAAATAAATTTTTCCAAGGAGTGACACTAGATACGAGGGTGTTCTTGATTTAGTACATTCTTATATATGTGGACCAATGTCAATGAAATCTTTTAGAGGATACAAGTACTATGTTACTTTTATTGATGATTTCTCTAGGGAGACTTGGATATACTTCTTGAAGACAAAAGATGATATTTTCAATCACTTTCAAGAGTTCAAGGCTCTTGTGAGGTTCTTCAGTCAGACAGTGGAGGCGAGTACAAAGGGAATGAGTTCTAGAAGTTCTGTACCATAGAAGGAATCAAGAGAGAGATGATTGTTCCTTACAACTTGCAATAGAATAGGGTTGCTAAGAGGAAGACTTGTTTTATATCAGAGGTAACAAGGGCTATGCTACATGACCATGACATGCCTCGCTACTTATGGGAATAGGTATGTTATATTATGACAATATACATTTAGAATAGGGTTCCACATAACATACTAGGAAAGATGATGCCAGAGGAACCTTTCACAGGGAAGAAGCCAGATATCACTCACTTCAGGATATTTGGAAGTATGATATATTGTCACATTCCAAGAGATACACATACCAAGTTGGATAAGAGTGCAGAGAGGGGGTGCTTTATGGGGTATAGTGAGACCTCAAAGGCATATCAAATATTTATTCCAGGGACTGGGAGGATTATTGTCAGATGTGATGTCAAATTCATGGAAGAAAAGGTATTTAGGAGCTCTAGAGATTTTCCAATAGATAATTAGAGTGAGTAGCCAACAAAATCTCCAAGGATTGATCAAATAAATCAAGGGTAGCAAAGCTCAAGTACAGTTACTAGTAGGGTTGATGCACAAAGTTGAGTCCCAATTCCGCCAAAGTCTAGGGCCAAAAGTTTTTGGCACAAGAAATAGGCAACTGATTTTTAAAAATCGGGTACCCATTTAAGTTTGGGAGCCTGACCCATATTTTAAAAATGGGCACCTGTTTAATAATAAGGTGCCCATTTTATATTGGGTACCCAAAGAAAAAGGGGCACCTGATTTTTAAAAAATGGGTGCCCATTTTCTAAATGTAATTTTTTTTAATTAAACCATTTTTCAAGTCATTTTTACAACTTGGAAAACGTGATCAATTTTTTTAGAGTACGAGTGCCCATTTTAGCTACTACTGCCAACTCCCTCAGCTATTTTTCTCCTGATTCTAAGTACGTACCATTTCTTTTTATTATTTTTTCATAAAAAATTATAGTTTCATGTTATTTTTAATTTAAAAATATAGTTTAATGTTGTTTTCTAATTTATGATATAAATTTAATTATATTTTATGTTTCATTTAGTTATTTTTAGTTTTAATTTACTTTGTAAATTATCATACCAAACTAGAAAAATATTAATTTTTTTAATTGAACCCTAGGTAGAAAACAAAAATGTAAACCTAGACATAATTGAATTACAAAACCCTAAGTAGAAAACAAAAACATAAATCTAGACATGTAACTAAAATAAGAAACCATAGGTAGAAAAAAAATATTAACCTAGACACAACTAAAACAAAAATTGTACCTATAGAAAACGTAAACCTAGACATAACTAAAACAAGAAAATCTCTCTCTCTCTCTCTCTCTCTCTCTCTCTCTCTCTCTCAAATGTTAAAACATGTTTCAAATCAAAACCTTTCAAAACATAGAGATTTAAAAACATCAAAAAACTTGGAATCTTTTTTCAACCTTAGGTGTATTCTTAAAGAAAAACTTTTTTATTAGTCTTGATTGTCTTGTATTATCATCATTATAATTTCCTCATTTCCTTTCATTTTCCTTGCATAATCCTTATTTCTCTTGTGTTGTCCTTATCATTAGTCCTCATTTTCTTTATAGTAGTCCTAATATTCTTTGCATAAGTCTTCATTTTGCTTGCATTATTCCTCATTTCTTTGCATTGTCCTTATCATTTCCTTAGATCCTAAGTCCTTATTGCATTTGAATTTCATCCTATGTCATCCCTTACCTTATCATTGCATGTTAACCCATTACTCCCCATTATCCCTAGATCCTAATTCAACCATATCTTTGGTCTTATACTTGTATTATCACTCTCATATTAGCATCCTCATTTTGCTAAAACATGTTAAAACATGTTCCAAATCAAACCTTTCAAAACATAGAGATTTAAAAACATTGAAAAAAACTTGGAATCTTTTTTCAACCTTAGGTGTATTCTTAAAAAAAACTTTTTCATTATTCTTGATTGTCTTGTATTATCATCATTATAATTCCCTCATTTCCTTGCATTTTCCTGCACATAATTCTTATTTCTCTTTCATTGTCCTTATATCATTAGTCCTTATTTTCTTTATGGTAGTCCTAATCTTCTTTACATTAGTCTTCATTTTCCTTGCATTATTCCTCATTTCTTTGCTTTGTCCTTATCAATGCCTTAGATCATAAGTCCTAATTACATTTGAATTACATCCTATGGCACCCCTTACCTTATCATTGCATGTTAACTCATTACTCCCCATTATCCCTAGATCCTAATTCACCCATATCTTCAGTCTTATACTTGTATTATCACTCTCATATTAGTGCATCCTCATCTTGCATTTAGAATCTAAATTTTACTTTACAAAATGAAACAAACCAAGTTTTAGGGTTATACCTTGTATAGATGAATAGGGAATATTGACCTTGTCAAAACATTTTCCATTTTGGCATCATTATCATTAATTCAATACCTTATCTTTGTTTGGCTTGGTCCTTTATATTTTAATTTGTCTTTTTATCTATTAAGGTTATGATCACACTTTAATTCCCTATGGTTATGCCTTTAGATTTTCATTCCTAAGGTTTTCAAAGTCCAAAAACTTAAAAATGTAGTTTTCACTTTATAGTAACTCAGTTTACATCTATTGTATTATCATACCTAAGTTGCATTTCAAAAATTCTAAAAATTTTAAAAATAGGTTGCATTATTAGTTTGTATTTTCAAAATCCTTGAAAAAGTCAAAATACGAAAAACATAGATTTCATTTTTCATAAATATCTTTAAGTCCTATTGGTCCCTCTCGAAGGTGCATATAATTTCATTCCTAAATTAAAAATCTAAAAATGTAGGTTGTATTTCAGCACCTCTCTCTCTCTCTCTCTCTCTCTCTCTCTCTCTCTCTCTCTCTCTCTCTCTCTCATTTTTTAATTTTGTCAAGTAATTAATTAGTTAAGTCTTTCTTTGTAAGGTAAAATGTTTAAATTATATGTTAATTTTTAAATTATGTCAAGTAATTAATTATTTAAGTCTTTCTTTGTAAGGTAAAATGTTTAAATTATATGTTCATTTTTAAATTATGTCAAGTAATTAATTATTTAAGTCTTTCTTTGTAAGGTAAAATGGTTAAATTATATGTTAATTTTTAAATTATGTCAAGTAATTAATTATTTAAGTCTCTCTCCTCTTTCTCTCTCCTATTTGTTTAGTGTAATATTATCAATTTACTTATCATTTATTTATGTAAATTGCAATCATTATTAGTTTATTTTTAATTTCATAGTTTGTTTATTTTATCATTATTGCATTAATAAAATCTAGGAACACTTCATTTCGTTTAATATGGATTAATAATTAGCTAAGTAGATGAACTTTGCACTTGCATGTTAGTTTAAATCCTTCATTTAGATTACATCTATAGTCACTGGGTTTTGCAATGACCTAAGAGCAAAACTCATACTCAATCTACTAGAAGGCAATGAATCACCTTGGTTGATTTCAGTTTTACATTATTGTACTTTCATTGTTTAGATCAATCACATAATGACTCATTGAAGTGTAGTGTAGCCACTTTTCACACTCACACTTATGATTTCATTCATTGTCTTACCATTGTTTTGCTGTAATTTGATCTCATCCAAAGTAGTAGGAGCAATAGCAAGAGCAATATATTCTTTTATAACAGTGTCTCATACTCCAAAAAGTAAAGAGCTCAAGTATGATTCCATCATTATCTTCTAGAAGGCATACCTTGTAACCTCCTTGTGTCTTACTAGACCTTCCTCAAGTGGTTAAGCTTCTCCTAAAGGAACCTTGCTCTAATACCAATTTTTGAACATATCCCAAGACAAAGATGGGCGATTTGGTCTTGATCAAACACTTGTGCAACAATAAAATATAAAGCAATGAATATCATACACATAAGAACACCAAACTTATGTGAAAAACTTAAGAAGGTAAAAACCACTGTGAGATCCAACTCACACTATATAAAATCAATATAACAATGAATGTTTTAGGCTTGTTGCCAAAGATTAGGCTTGCAGACTAAGATGCAGAACCTTAGGGTAAGAAACGAAAGACGATAGAAATACACTCCATCAGGGCAAGATACAAAACTGCTTAAAAAGACTCACTATCTTTCAAGAGGATACATAAGTATTTTGAATCAAAATGAACAAGCCCTCCAACAATTTTACAAGCAGGAAGCCATCTTTGAATTGCTATCTGGAGACACCAATTTCATGACAAATACCACACACAAATCTGCCGTCTCAAAATTGGTAAACTAATTGATATAATCATAAAGGCGCAATATCCAAATTGGTCTTCACACTTATATTTACCACATATGCGCACAACTTATTCCACACATCTTCCACACTTTAACACAACGAAATGATCTTCGTTATATATCAACTGTTTAGTCAAAACCTTCAATTAAATCGACCAAAAATAGAATAGACATTAAGTTTTATTAGGACAGCCACCAAACACAATTGTGGTGATTGAGGAAACTTCACATTGCTTTACTGAAAGTAAAGCACAGTCATCTTAAGAAAGGCCAAAACCATTGATGTACACATTTTTCAATCTGATACCCTCTTACGTTCTTCTCCTCAGCGATTCGATACAATGAGTACCGCCACATACATCAGTTGCGTGGCAGACAGAATTATCACAAACGACTCCACCGTTTTCTGCACAAAAACATTCAAACGAAGAGTAAACAAAATCTTCTCTCATCAATGGAATTCCTCACTGGAAGATCAAAAGTATATCTGCTTACCAGACGCGAGTTTCTGCCGTGCAAGTCGATTTCCTTGCAAGCCAATCTGCATCAAATGTAAGAGACAGTATTATTCATTCCATTCACGCTGATCTAAAAACAAAGCATTAATAAGGAGTAAGTAGGTTACCCCGTGGCCAAAAGGGTGAGGCCCCAGGCTGTGAGAGCAGCAGAAACCAAGCCGCCATTTCCTGTCCAAGACCGCAAGTGGTGAAGCCCAGAAAGACACGAAGCACATCCAACTACTCCCGCTATCAACGCAAAGATTATGAAGAATCCAGTGGCTGCATTTCCCATTGGAAAGTACACCGCCGAGTATGGATTCGGCAGTGGAGTTTCCAGCCCTGCAAATGCACACCGAACATTGCCCTGATGAAATATATCTTTATATACCATTTAAAAAGAAAACAGATTATAATCTGAAAGTGAGAATTGCCTGTGATGATTTCATGGTCGATTGCCTTGTTGAGCGCCCACCCAGCAGTTGCACATACGATTATATACATGCACAAGTTCAAAACCAGAATAAACGCTGCAACTGGCTTCATCATTTCTGGGGCCATTTTCAGTGAAGTAGATAAATGGGATGATTATGATTATGATTATGAGTATAACAAGATCTGAAGAAGCACTCTCTCTCAATGTGGCGGCTAACGGAAATTTGCACAATTTTTATAGACATGTCTTGCTTGGAGAGTATGTCCATTGTTATATAAAACTGTAAATCTATAGTGAATGCTTCGCGAATGTGGTTTTGGTTTTTTATTATAAAGTATTCATGCTTTCATTCGTTGGGAGGTGAATGACTTGTGAGGGATGCCTTCTTCCTATTGTTTCTTTTTTGAAATTCTTGGATTTCAATTGCGTACATTGATATTTTTCGCGAATCAACAGCTGTAAAGTTGGCTGCCGACCACCATACTTGCTGTCAGATTTCGATTTTTTTGGGGTTAAACTTCTCTGTGAAATCACTTAGCGTTCTCAACAAGGCTAACCGTAAGAGGATAATAGAGGAGATATTAACAGATTTCTTAATAGACACCAAAAGAATATCCCAAACCACCCTGGCAAAAGAGAATTCAAAGAAAAGATGCGTTACCGAACAGACCAAACAAAGAACCTTTTCAGCAGACAAACATTCCCCACATCCAACTCTCTACTCATCTAAAGAATTTTCTTTGAAGTTCTCGAGTATTATAGACTAAGCATTGTTAAAGTCTGGATATCCACACTGCCTTCGTGTCATTCACCCACCAAAGCAAATTAAAGTGTACACAGTCATTATCGATTTCCAAAGCATAAGATACACATTTTTTACAGAAATTTCATTCTTTTTATTACCAGAGGATCATTAGCAACATACTTTTTTCTGCGAAAGAGGATCGTTATTTCATTCTTTATTAAGATAAAAGTTCTTTCTTGAGAATCAATGATATGAGAATTATTTATATTTTAGGTATGTACTATTTTTATTAATATTTAAAGCTTATTCATCATTCAAGCTTGAATGTACCTCAATGAATATTTTAAAGAAAATGGAACTCCAAAATATCTCAATTGTTTGTTTGGACCATCCCAAACCAATTCATCGTTAGCAAACCAATCAAGGGAGTACTCCTCTCAATTAGGCATAAAGAATTTATGGATAACAATATTAGAACTAGAAGCTCTACCATAGCACTTCAATATTATCTTCTATTTTTTTCCTAAGAGCTAGTGCTATGGGAGACAAAAGACCCCCCTCCATAGTATGATTTCTTCTTCTTCCTAGGTTAGTGTTATTAGTGTTCATGGGGTTGGATATTTTTTGGGATTTTATTGTTCTATGTTTAATTCATCATTAAGAAGTCCAAATTAGAAATAATTATTGTGATTGTTCTCCCCCACCTTTATTATAAGTATTAGAATTTAGATCTTTTGATAGAAATGATAGCATTGGTAGGGTTATGAAAGATCAACAATCACATGTACTAAAAAGTTAGAATTAGATAAAATATCGTATATAATCTATAAAAGAAAAGTATTGAGGTAATCTTATCCTAGATGATAAGATAGACAAATAATGAAGACTCCCTAATTAACCTATGCTATCATATGCAATACTAGAATAAATATTGCACCAACACCCACCCAACCCTTAAGTGCAACTTAGAGAGGCAACACACTCAAGTTGACAAAAAGGGATGAGTTAAAAAAAGGCCTAATAATGTACCCAACTACTAAGAAATCTCTCCTAAGTGGTGAAAAGGAAGAAAATCTGGTGGGAAAAAACTCTCATCAAAAGAGAGAAGAAAGGAAAGTAGAGGAACTCCACATGTTGATGAATAAATCTCAAAGGTGGATTTTGTAGATATTGTAAATTACATTTAATTAATTATTCTTCCACCTTTTGTAAAATTAATTTTATAATTAATTGTTAAACGAGCAACATTAGCCAAAATTTCCTATTTCCTCTGATTATGGTTAGTTAATTAACTAGTCCCTTTCAATTTATAACTTCACTAATATTTATTTTAATTTCAAATTCACCTCTTACAAACATGTGACATGATTGCATTTCTTCCCCTACTTCTAACTCAAAATGTGACCAAATATTTTATTCGGTGCTAACACATGTGAGGGATGATCACTGCCCATTTAGCCATCCTATCTTTTTCCTTTTTTCTTGATTTTTCATCTTTCCACTCTTACATCTCTTTTACTTTGCTATTTTTTCCTCTACTTGTCCTCTCCTTGTTCTTGCCAACATATGCTAACACATGTGTGAGCACAGATTTCTCTCTTCTCCATGAGATGTGGTCTTCCCAAGGCTCTTACTTTGTGATAGTTGTAGTTAGAAGGCTAAAAATTCAATCCAACTCATGATCTCTCCTTCAATGTTAATGTTAGGATTAGAAGACAAAAATCTAGCAGTTACATGCAAATATAACCAATAAAGCAAATGAATAAAGCACACAAAAGTAGAACAAGAAGACACAAATCTTTAACATAGTTCACCCAATCTTGGGCTATGTCTACCAAACAAATAGTCCAATCTTATTATCTAGTAGTCTTAGACTGTTGCAATCTACAATCCCTTACAACTCAATACCACTGCAAGAAGCTACAAAATTCTCATATTGAGAAAATCCTAATCGTAATATATTATAACAAGACTCATATTAATGATGAATAGGTTTGCGACTACTTAGCTCTCATTCTCTGGATGGTACTGATGATATTAACCCTGAAGAGGTCATAGAAGATGCTAGAAAGGATTATAACAGAAGATTTCTAAGGAAACTATAAATGTGTTGGATCAGAACCAGTTTATTGAAAATAATTCTCACGAGGGGGATGGTGGAGACAAAGAGAAGGGAAATATGGAAGATGAGAACCTCGATAGGGAAACTGATGATTTGAATGCATTTGGAAATGGGGACATTGGTGAGATGGGAGTGCATGATAATGTAAAGGATCCTACCCTTTTTGGGTCTCTTACCATTATTGTTGATTCTACTATCAATTGGGCTATTGATGCTTGCCAAAATACTTCTACTGAGAACTGTTGGCAATTTGGCTGAGTTGATTGCATAGATTTTATCATTATGGAAACATATGATCCACATGAAGATCACATAGGTTAGAGAGCAAGTATGATAGAGCGCATTGCAAATTTGTCTAAGTGTGAGACAGTGTTTTACCAGTGAACCTAGACATAGTTTATGTTTTCAACATTGACTGGAGTACATTCAATGCTTGCACACTTGAACATAGACTCTATGATGTCTAGTGATCACCCATCTTAGAGTGCAAGTCAGTACGACATGTACAGAAGAAGTTATGATAGTTTTACCGAAGACAGTGTGAAGCCGACGGGACAGAATATGAAGATAGAACTAGTAAATAGTTAAGGGATTATTTTGTTTATCAAAATAATGACTTAAAAATATAAGGGATGACATCCTAGATGTTAACTCTTGGATAAATCTATTGGTATAAATATAATTGTAATTGTAAAGTAGAAAATATAGTGAACATTTGATGTATAGTGAAGTGATATGATGTGAAGTATATGAAGCATATGTAATAGCGATAGTGAAAGAGCAATGAAGAGATATTGATGCAATAAGAATAAGGTTATATACCTTAACCTATTTTTTTAATCAGTGTATATTGTACATTACTTGTTTGGGCAGTGGGCTCATCTGGTAATCACATTTTGTACTACAACTCCTAACAGGGTTGAGGCTTCTAACAAGGCCTATAGTCCCTTAATCAGGACTGATACACTATATGCTTGTAATAGACTCCTAATAGGGTCAACATCCTTAACAAGATACTTTTGATTAGTGGATCTTTGTGGGTACCATCCCCACTAGGGTTTTCCCTTGGCCAAGGTTTCCTCGAGAACAAATAATGTGTTATCAGTTCTTTACTGTTATGCATGTTGTTTAGCTTCTTATGTTATGCATGTATAAAGATAATCTATTATATACATAATTGGGCAAAAGATAAAGTTTGTAGAATATTGATTCACCCCCCCTCTCAGTATTCCCTTTTTCTAACAATTGGTATTAGAGCTTAGTTACTCAGAAAAGAATCATTCAAGGAAAGCCTAGTAGCTTGAGTAAGATCTCTATGGATATGGATCAAGTATAGAAGAATCATGAAGAAGCTCTTGAACATATTGACTTGCTTACTATTGAAAAGAAAGTATGATGATGCAAAGAACCTCATTGAGAAACTAAAAAACAAATTGGAAGATCTGAGATTTGAAAAGGAATCCAAAGTTTTTGAAGATTGTGATGACAATGTGGAAAAAGAAAAAGAAATCCTTAAGCATGAACTAAAGATAGCAAATTTGAAGCTTAGTTTGAAAGATAGAAATGGTAAGAATGAAGCAAATCTAAAATCTGAGAATGAAAGTTTAAAGACTGAAAATGAAGGACTAAAATCTAAACTATGTAAAGTAACATCTGAACTTGAGAAAGTCAATTTGCAGTATGATAAACTTGAGAAATACAATAAGATTGTGAAAGGTGAACTGACTCAATCCAAACAACAACTTGAAATGCTATTTCAACTAGTGAGAAGATTGATAAACAAATACCTTATAAGAAACCATTAGATATGATAAGACTGGTCTTGGATTCAACACTTTTAAAGAAAATGATGAAGGCAAGGAACCAGATCTGAAGATATCTGAAAGCATAGATGAGAAGAAGCCTGATGAGATCAACAAATTTGAAGATACACCTAAAGAAGAAGAATCACCAAAGCAAGAGGAATCACCCAAAGGTATGCAAAGAGAATTCAAAGGAAGATGTTTTTCTTGTAATACTATTGGTCATATGAAGAGAGATTGCATAGGTAAACAATTTAAACCTCTTAATGGTTATTGTTACAATTGTCATGGTTTTGGACATAGAGCTATTGAATGTAGGAAACCTAAATTTATTGAGAATAATGATAGTAGTAGAATGTTTAGGAATACTAACAATGCATATAAGAAACCTATTGAAGATATGAACAGAAGGAATGGAGTAGTATGTTATAGATGTAACAAGGTTGGACACATTGCTAGAAACTGTAGATCACAAATCAATCAACTTGGACCAAGATATGGAAATAATGGAATTGTTTGTCAGATACCCAGCAAGATTGGACATACAACAAGGTTTTGTAGAATGAAAAATAGAGTTTTTCATCCTAATCCTAACCCCAGAAATCATGCAAGAAGAAATGAAGATGCAAGTAATAGTTAGAAAGGATGCTGTAGTAATTTAGATGAAGTGAAGTTTATCAAAAGCACAGATCAAGGAGACATATTCAACATTGAAGGTAATCAAGAAGGTGAAGTATTGAAAGGTAAGAATGAATCTTTACCTGACCTATCTCAAAGTACTTAATTTATGTAAATTGCAGGAGAATAGGAACTTAGATTTAGTGTAGAAGTAGATATATGATGAACTGAGTCTTGCACAATTAATGCAAGGTAGTTTATGATGTTCTAATTCTATGGTTACGAGCATAAAGAAAAATATTATGTTTTGCAAGATCGCAAGAAGTTTTAAGTTTTGCAAGTTAGCAAAGACAACTTTTTGGAAAGAAGCGACAAAAGAATTGAATGCGATGTCAGATCTAAGTGAGATTGAATTAATAAAAGGTTATGATCGATATTATTTGATCATCAAAGTGAATTCAAGTGTCAAGGAGATCAAAGAGTAGTGATTGAAAGCATTTTGCAAGGATTTGGAGAAGAATTATGTGCCGAATCTATGCAAGCCCTAAAATCATGAAATTAAGGTATTTTACTTGACAAATCTTTGAATTAGTAAAGGAATTTGAAGAAATCATGGATGTTTCATTAATACACAATGTCAGAGATAAGAATAGACCTAAAATGAAAAGGGAACTAGTAGAACCCTTGGAAGAAGACCCCAGGTTTTCATTATCATCTGTACCAGATGAAGTTTTACATTTAGAAAATGTTAGAAGTTATCTTGGATGCAAACTAGAGACAGTGAATGATAGTGATTTCACAAATGAATATCAGAAGATTTACAATTAGGATATGACATTGAAATAAGGCTTTGAATAATTGGAACATAATGAAATTGTTAAGTATGGATTACAGTATGAATTTGATAATGAGGAATGCACTAAGATTATCTTGAGTAGAATTCATAATGGAAAGTTTTGGTTAGAGGATAGAGTGATAGATATTACAGTTGATTTGATTCATGAAGTCACTAGATTATCTAAAACTGGAGCTATTCCTTTTAATGAGAAAAACTTGAGGAAAACAGTCATTGACAACACAAACTCATCCTATAATGGTAGAGGAATTGTGATTAGTAAGATCAAACAAGATGATGTGAGATACTTGTGCAAGATCCTGACTACTAAGTTTTGTGCAAATTCAAGAGAGGATGACATGGCAAATGGAATGGTACATGCAACCTATCTCATGTGTGTTGACAGGGTACCAGTTGATATGTGTGAAATTCTAAAAATTCAATTGTTTGAGAACTTGGAGAAGATCAAGAAAACTAAGTATACACAGTTTAGGTTCTCATCCCTAATCACATATATGTTTTTTCATCTTTTGAGGAGATTTCCTTACACCATAGGAAATGGCTGGAATGATGGACAAACTACAATGGAAAGGATTAACCTAGTATATAGAAGACATGTTATTGACAGTGTAAATGAGAGTGCAGTACTTGTTATTGAGACATTTTAGAATATTGTGTCTAGCAGATCAAGGATCCCTAAGTCTCTTGTTGAAAAATATAAAGATGATATATGTTTTATGGTGGACACTGACTTTACCTATATTGAAGAAGTAGAGCCTAGAAAAGAGTTCATAGACCCTCTTGGATATGAGATATCTGAGGTAGAGATTGAAGAGTATGTTAGCAGACTACTTAAGTGTAAGTTGGACACTCAGTGTAATAGGTTTGGAACCTTTGAGGAGAACTTCAACTCTGCAAAGATTCTAATTGAAGAGAAGAAGTGTAAGAAGAGAGTTGATAGCACTATTAAGAAAATCTTAAAAGATACTGGAATGATAGAGAGAGAGTTTTTGGTAGCAAATCAGATAGTAGCAGCAATCAAAGAGAATGGACAAAAAGAAGTCTTGTCTATCCCTCCTTTATCATCAATTGCAGTGCAATAGGAAGAACCACAAGTAAAGGTGAGAGTGGAAGTACCTAAGAAGGACATAGGAGAAAAGATGTCTACAAGATCCACTTCCTCCACACCTAGCAAAAGAGTTAAGGAAAGTGCCACTAGACCAGGAAAGAGACATAAAACTCTAGTGCAACCAGTTCCAAGAAAGATTGCAGAAGTTAAAGATGATGTCACTACAAAGAAGAAATCTTGGAAACCAAAAGTTGAAAAGATTAATGAGCAGATTATTGAGAATGGTGACTTTGCAAAAATGAACAAATATTATGATCTTTATGATTATACCGATAGACTTAATCTGGAGAATGCAGTTGTGAAGGATATGATTTTGACTAGCAAGAAGTTTGATACTATTCAGGGACAGATACCTGATGATATACATAAAAAACTTCTAAATAGGAAGAAGAGAGCATTAGAGGAAGATACAGCTATCAGAGAAAAGCTTGTGAGGAAGCTTTGTGACATAAGAGATGAAACTCATTTCAATCAGATCATGAAAGCCCTAAGCACCCATCTGAGAACTAAAAGGAGAACAATTCAGATTATGGGAGGTAGGTATGAAGAAATAAATTCTGAGACAGAATAGGCTATTATCAATGGTATGGCAGAATATGTTGGAGAATCATTAGTTGCAGCAGAGCAAGCAGGTGAGAAAGTACAAGAGGAAATTCCCTCTTCTCCAACTATTAATATTGAAGATGAATTAATGAATGTAGAAGGTACAAAAATTATGTTGGATACTGATGAAAATGTATTCAAGAATTTGGAGAACATTGTTGACAATTTGGCCTTTGAAGAATAGGAAGCTACAAAAGAAGAAGAGATGATAGAGACAACAGTTATGGAACCACCAGTAATAGAGGAATAAGTTCACATTCCCACCAAAGAAGATATCGGTCTTACTCCTGAGACTGGAAAGAAAATTCAAATTGGATCTATGATTGAGCATTTGAGAAAAGAAGTAGATGATGATCAATTGGAATTGATCACATCCTTGAATAAAATCATTGGTAAGAATAAGAAAGTAAAGAGTCTTGAAGGGTGTCTGAAGGAACTAACTGAGAAGTTACAAAGTACTGTAACTACACAAATTTTAGAAGTAGACCCTATGGAGAAAGAAAAGAAGGTAATGAGCACCTTTGCTAATGAATTCCCAAACCAATCTAATATTGCAAAAATGAAAGCACAAGCAACCTATGAGGCTAGAATGCTTTTGAACATCAGTCAGAATATCAAAAATGATATCAACACTCTTGATATCTTTATCAAGGATTTGAGGAAGCATTTGGAGACAGGAAAATCTTTGTACATACAGTGTACAAAATCAAAGACTTTGACAACAGAAGAAGATCGGAAGATAAATTTAAAGGAAGCAGAAATTCTAAATGAAAAAAACCTTCTATCTAGCCCCAATGTGAAGGTATGTGATGTTGAGAAGAATGTTAGGAAATTTTATGATGAAATTAGAGTTGTGCAAGATGAGAGAGATAGGAAATTGAGGAGATACATTCTTTTGAGAGAGCATGCTTCTATGAAGTTGAGCATTATTGAAGAGCATTTGGAAGAATGTCTTTCAACTAAGACATCTTTTCATAAATTTAACTTTGAAAACCTCCAAGCATGTGAAATAGCTTCTTATGGACTGAGTGCACTACTCAATGTGGCAGATTCCATTAAGAAATCATGGGAGAAGGAGATAGAAGCCATGAAGATAGATTTTGCAGATTGTGTTGCAAGCCTACCGGCTTTGCAATAAATGAATTGAGGTATAATTTTTTGTGATACAATTTTGTAATCCTTCCTACCTTTTTTTTGTCATTGTTGTCAAAGGGGGAGAGACATATAGAAGAAAATTGATAGTATATGATAAGGGTTGTTACTCTTAGGGGGAGTACTATATTAGAGACAATATTTTTTGAGGAGTTATAAGGATAGTATATATTTTATACTATGGCCACAATTTTGAACAATTTTGAGATTTTGAGTTGTACACTTAGCCAATTTTTTCATATGTTGCCACCAATGACAAAGGGGGAGATTGTTGGCAATTTGGCTGAGTTGATTTCATAGATATTGTCATTATGGTGACATATGATCCACATGAAGATTGCACAGGTCAGAAAGCAAGTATGACAAAGTGCATTGCAAATGTGTCTAAGTGTGAGACAGTGTTTTACCAGTGAACCTGGACATAGTTTTTGTTTGTGACGTTGGCTGGAGTACATTCAGTACTTGCACACTTGAACATAGACTCTATTATGTCTATTGATCACCCATCTTAGAGTGCAAGTCAGTATGGCATGTATAGAAGAAGTTATAACAATCTTACCAAAGACAGTGTGAAGCCGACAAGATAGAATATGAAGACAAAACTAGTAAAGAGTTAAGGGATTATTTTGTTTATCAAAATAATGACTTAAAAATATAAGGGACGACATGCTAGATGTTAACTCTTGGATAAAGCTATTGGTATAAATGTAATTGTAATTGTAAAGTAGAAAATATAGTGAACATTTGATGTATAGTGAAGTGATATGATGTGAAGTATATGAAGCATATGTAATAGCGATAGTGAAAGAGTAGCATAAGGTTATGTACCTTAACCTATTTTTGTAATCAATGTATATTGTACATAACTTATTTGGGCAGTGGGCTCATCTGGTAATCACATTTTGTAGTACAACTCCTAACAGGGTTGAGGCTTCTAACAAGGCCTATAGTCCCTTAATCAGGACTAATACACTATATACTTGTATATTAGACTCCTAATAGGGTCAACATCCTTAACATGATACTTTTGATTAGTGGATCTTTGTAGGTACCATCCCCACTGGGATTTTCCCTTGGCCCCGATTTCCTCAAGAACAAATAATGTGTTATGAGTTCTTTACTGTTATGCATGTTGTTTAGCTTCTTATGTTATGCATGTATAAAGATAATCTGTTATATCCATAATTGGGCAAAAGATAAAGTTTGTAGAATACTGATTCACCCCCCCCTCTCAGTATTCTCTATTTCTAACAAGAACATGAATAGTGAGGGTAATATTGAGAAGGGAAAGAATACTGACAATCATAATAAAGGGGATTCTATGGTTCTTTAGGAACAAGATTTCAACACTAAAAGAGTTACCAACATTCAAGTATCTTGAATGCAGCCAAAAGAAGATTTATCCTATCTTTCAACCTCGATAAATGGGCCTTTTATGAAATACAAGATCTGGAAGTTAAGTATAGAGCTCTGGATGCTAGGAATGAGGTGCTCAATGAGATGGTGGATAAAATGAGGAATGATGCTGCCATGTACAATAGTAAACGTAAAAATGTTTTTATTAAGGATTTTGAGAATACTAGTTTGTTGGAAGAGAAGATTAATAGCATGATTGAGGAGAAGCTTACCCCCATCCTCGAAAAAGCCTATAACAATGATATGATGCTCAGGAAGCTACTGAACCTCAACAATGAGGGAATCAAAGCTACTGTCAATAATCTGAATGCACTATATGCTCTGCTGGAAGGTAATCAATCAGACACTAAGGCCATTGTTATTGATGATGACACTACTAAGCAGGAAGAGTAGACCACTAGTCCTAGCTCTAGAACCAGATCTTGCACAAAGAAGAAGATGACTTCTTTGCCCAAGGATCTTTCGAGCCTTAAAGAATCTATCCAAAAGATTCAAGCCCTGTTGGTGGACTCCAAGGAATTCCTCAGAAAACTGGACTAATTTGTGCTGCTGGGCATTTTTGTGTGTGTCGCTAGGTTGTTTAGTGTGTTGGAAGTCTTTTGATCCTTTTGAGGATGGAACTTTTATTGTAATATCTTGGGGTTTTCCCATTTTGGTTTTGTCATTTCCTTTTGGGCATATGTTGTTTTATTGTTTCTTTTAATGCTTTATCTTTCTTTTGGATTGTAAAGGGTTTCAGGGTCCCTTCAAAACTTGTTGTTACCTCAATAAAAAATAAGACTTATGTTAGTTAACAAGTTAAGAGTAAGTGCACAAAGATGGGAGACCAAAAAGGGGGTATAAGATGCCACTTTTTCTCTAAAATCAGCAAACTGTGAACCTCGATGAGAAATTGAAGATAGTTAGAATCAAAATTTTAAGATGCGACAAGAACAAGAGTTATAATACTCTGAACCTAGTTTCTAAACTACTAATTTATTTTAAAAATGGTCCTATTTTTTTATTAAGGCCCTCAAAAAGGGGGAGCACAAAAAGTGGTCCTATTTTTTGTGAAAAAACATAACATCTCATTTGGTGTGCTCCCCCCAAAATGTTAACTTTTTTTTTGAATTTTTTTAATCGCTCTAGTGAGAAGTTAGCTAACACCGTGTAGTTTATCCTGGATTTTTCTACTAATTTTTTGATGAATGTATATTATTTTATGAATTTTCGAAGTGCACACATCCTGAAAACATGAAATATCTGTGTGCTCCACCTAGAAATCATTGAAAACTAATTGAAAATTAAATTTTTTTTTTCAAAGTGTGTATAATGGAGTCTAGTTTCTAAAAAAGTAACTTGTTGCAAAATTCGATGAATGAGTCAAAATCTATGCCCAAAATACTACATGTTGGTTTTTGACAAAAATAAAAAATACAAACAAAAGAAATTAGAGATGAAAATCTTAACATAATCAGAATTCAAAATAAATTATATGGTTAGATAGCTAATAGAGAGACCTACAATATCACATCGTCTGATTTTAACGTTATTGAACCACAAGTAAACTTGACAAGGAGAACACAAAAAAGATGTGAATTTTTTGTATGTCTGCTAGAAAACACGTCTCAAGCTTATTTGAATCCTCCAAGCCTTTGGGTTGGATTTCCAAAGAAAATCTAAGCCTTAGGCTTGGTGGATTCCAATGTATTACAAAGCACGCTAGCGCAATAGCGCGCTAGTGCTATTCAAATTTATGACTTGAATAGCGTGCACACACTATTCAAATTCATGACTTGAATAGCGCACACACGCTATGTAGCATCCGAAAAAGGCTTGAGAGAGAGAGAGAGAGAGAGAGAGAGAGAGAGAGAGAGACCATCAAGTGCCAGTGTTTTTCCAATGTGGTAGTAATGTTGAGTATCTCACCATTTATATTTCAAGATGTATCTCATTATTTATACATAAAGTTACTCAAAAATATAACTAACATAAAAATACTAACAATTTATATTTTAATCTTGATTTATTTTATTTAAGTAAAACACTTATTTCACCATAAATTTGACACTTACATGTATTTTTACTTAAAGTACCAAGCAACCTATTTATATTTCCATGTTTATAAATAACTTTAAACTTGTGTTATGAAAAAAATATCTCATATCCAATAGTTGCAATATTAAAAGATAAATTATTTGCTTAATTTAGAATATTTTTATAAATTAATATCAATATATTTAAAAATTCTATATATGATTCTAGCTATGTATAATATAATTAGACTTTCAAAAGTACAGACTTAGATATTTCTATGTTTTTAATTGGATAGTTTATCCATCACAACCACAATTGAAAAATTGTGTTGTATTTAAGTTTCATATTAGAAGGATTTTTTTGGTTATGAACTAGCACATAAGCCTATTTGTTGTACCCCATGGTCGTACTCATAGGTCATGCTTCAGTTATAGCAAATGGTCAGGGAATTTCAAGGTCCAAAGAATCAACAAAGTTCCAAAATTTTCCTCGTAAGTGGTAAAAGGTTGAAAGAAATGTATTAGCCCAAAATTTTCCATTGAGATTGGCATTTTGGCCATGACATGGATTATAAAAGCTGAAGAAATCAGCGAAAAGCCTAGATTGGTAAAAAATTCAAATTCACTTGAAACGAAGTTTGGCTTTTTACATGGGGTTTAGGGAATTAAGACTCAAATCTTGTCGAAGTCCAAGTTTGACATAAAGACAAAAGCACATAATTTCATTCCCTAAGGACATTCAAAAACTAACTTCCTAGTGTGACATGAAATAGCTAAAATCCCAAAAAATATTGTCATCCATGGAGTCTTAGAAGACCTGAAGTTCCTCAAGTCCTCATAAGGAACAAAATCCCTTTTAATCCTAGTTCATCGTGCTTTCTCAAAATATCTGAGCTCACCAAGATCGTCATTACATAAAGTCAGGCTACTTTCTGAGGTACTTTATTTGCGTGTTAAAGAGTAAGAAGATATATTCAGTGTGAAGATGAAAAATGGCATCAAAACTATAAGAATTGAGCCATTTCAGACCAACTTCAAGTAGTTGAGTTTTTTCTAGAGTAATTTTATTGTGATATTAATTATTGAACACACCATAAGATTGATACCGATAGGGGGTTAATCAATTTTGAACATATACTTTAATTTTTTCAAACTTAAATTTACATCAAATAACTTTAACCACACTCAACAACAAATAAGGATAAAACAATTTAAACAACATACATATGAACACTAGATTTTGACGTGGAAAATCCAATGTGAAGAAAATCATGGTGAGATCTAGCTCACTATATAAATAACTGATACAATATTGTTTTAGGCTCAAGGACAAGGTAGCTCGTTGCTTCTAATTTGACTTGCAAGCTAAGGTGCACAACCTTAGGGCAAGATACAAGGGACTTGCAAGCTAAGACACATAGTCTTAGGGAAAGATATATACAACAAACTTGCATGTTGAAGCTCACCACTTCAAGGCAAAATATAGAGTTGCACAATACTACCAAAAAGGACATAGTATCTCCCAATATGAACATATTTAATATGAATTAAAGTGAATAGACCTACAACAAATTGCCTCTAGCAAATCTCGAAGTAAGAAGTCATCCTTGAATCACTTTATCAAGTGAACAACTTCATGACAGACATCACACACACACATATTTTGTCTCATTATCTAAATTTAGTCTAAATGACATGATCATGAAAATACATCACAAACTAATCTTCGCACTTCTTCAACACATACTCTTCCACATGATTTTTCATTTAATTCACCACATCAACACACAAAAAATAATCTTCTATATATATCAACAACATCAACAAAACCTTCAGTTAGGTCAACAAAGACATAATAACCATAATTTAAATCAAGCTAGCTAGCAAATACAAGTACAAAGATTACGGTCTACTTCAAGAGATAAAGGGGACCTAAATACATCATAACACATCTTCCTAAGTAACTCCAAATAGTTTGCATCCAACAACACATCCTTCAAAGTTGGCATCAAATGTAACATGCAGATAAACAATGTGACACACTTCTAGTCAGCCTAGAAACATCATTCAATGTAAATAATTTAATGAAAATATTCATACACCATGATAAGACCCATAACAATATCTTAAATCAACCTCCAATACAAGTTTGTACTAAAAGAATATGATCCAAACAAGAAAATCAACTAAGTCGACTATCTAGACCAACACAAAATATAATGTTGAAAAATAATAAATCTCTTATTTTTTTGGGAGAAAACCAACACTTGAAATATAAACTAAGATGCTACACAAACACTCAAAGCATGTCCTCCAATCCGCACAACCAAAAACACCATTGTGGCACAATGTAGAGAATTATTGGACTAGTTCTGGTAGATAGCCATAATATCAACAAACTACAACTACCAACTACCAACCACTTCAATTACAATACTGAGGACCTGAAAACATATCAATGCAATATCCATAGAACACATATGTTATATATAGAACTACAAAATCACTTCACCAAATGTGGAGAATGTAGAGCATTCTCCCATATAGAATTCAAATGCTCTTTTGTGCATATTTTAGCTTCCAATACTATAACCTTATGGAAAACAACACATACTCTAGAGAAACACTAGAGATTATAGGAATATATAAATACATATCTCAGGACCTCCATCCACATTAAGTTTAAATACACTTTCTTGCACATTCCATCTTCTAATGTTGTAACATTCTAGAAATACCACATACTCAATCTAGAGCAACACTAGAGTTCATAAGAACACTTGAACACATATTTTTGGACCTCTATCAACATTATGTTGACATCAATGACAACACCGAACTCATATTACTAACAAATTCATTGTATGTTTTTGCATCTATATATTCAAGGAGTCAGTTCTCCATGCACTCCTTTATACATTATGAACAAAACAATACTTTCGTTACGATTGACCCATATACATAATTCTTACCATTGCATGTTGAAGAGTCTTAAGATTTGTAAGACGTGTTAGAAGAAGGTTTCATTATTTGCATTTCATGTGAGATGAAAGAATAACAAAAGATAAATAATACAAAAATAATTCAAATATATATTTGATTGGTGAACATAGAACTTTAGCTCTTCCAATTACACACTAGAAAATCCACAATCCAATTTAAAAAGCAAGTAGAACTGTATAATTAGATACAACAAAAACCAAAATTGTTACTCTTACACAAAAAAATGTTAGAAAAATAAGTTAATTATCCTCTATCAATACATACCAACTAGAGGGCCCCTCATACCATCTCTAGCCACCTAAGCAATCTACAACCTCTCCATTCCATTCATGTTGCATCTACTCAACAATAATATTGCACCTAACTATGAACTATAGTAAAAGCAATGGTTGTTTTTTATTTTCCTATAAATTGAATAGATTGCCTTGTATTTCTCAAAGATCATTTTATGGGTTTCTTGTCTATACCATGGCTTTTGTCATGGTTTTAGAGTTTATGGTAGATCTTGAATAGCCTAGAGAAATCATAAAGAGGGCTAGACGAATCTAGCTAAATATATACTAAAAAAATCTAAGGGAAAATTGATGTTTGAAGATATTGAGTAAGGCTAGTGTTGGTTTGAAACTATTATAACATTTGGACAAAAGTTAATTTATGTTGAGTTGCCTCCTTAAAAGGGAGAGATCATAGAAAATTAAACATTGTGCAAAAGAGATAAGAAATTTCTAGAAATCTAAGCCATGTGTGCTAGAAGTGTGAGTTGTATCTATACATGAGAGGATTTTCTTGAAACAAATAGCTTGTAGTAGCTACAAAAAGAAAGAAGAGATTGTGGTAGTCATAGAAGGAATCACATCATTTATAGAAAAATAATTCCCTGAGGTAGTGAACAGCCTCACAATAGGTAGAGATAATCATGCCATTGTCTCTCTTAAGGGTAATATATCTATGCTACAGATTACCTATCCTGATCATGAAATGCATTTAGATTGTCAACCCAGGGATGTAGACTTGAAATGGGATAACCCAGTTTGTGCACTAAGTTCCTTTAGGAGTCATAACACCTATGATGGATGTAGGAAGATAAAATGCATGAAAGGAATCTATGCTATTGCTACAAGAAAGTAAACACACTTGACTATTGAATGGAATTACTGCAGAAAACTTATGAAATGAATCTAAGCCTATCTAACAACTCAAAATATTCACTATACCCATCTCTACAAATGTTGTAGGAACAACCACAATGGCAATGCTTCAGGAGTAAAACAATAACTCTATTTGAAAATAGGAAAAGTACAAGAAGCAAATCTATTCTAACTTAATCTAATCCACCTTCCAAGTGGGCCCCCTTAGTTGGATTCTGCTAACTACTCAACACAAGAAATAATCCAAAATCACTCTTCCATTAAATCCTTCTTAACTAGTTACATAACAACTGAATAACTCATGAAGAACAAAATAGAGCAACTTCCACTATACTGAATACCTAATTCCATCTTTTCTCATTACCTACTAAATCAGTCAAAATCCCTTTATATCAAGGATTGATGCTTATTGAAAATATAACAGAAAAAGTCTCATTAAACCTCACCAAATATGGAGGAGATAAAACAACCACGACATAATATAATTACTGTTGACAACAGAATAATAGTTCTGAGGAAATATAGCAAGAATGATTCCCTATATTCTCTGGAACAACAAATCCTTCAAAGCGTGACATATCCATCAGAACCATGCTGGATTCTCCCACCATGGTTGATCTTCTAAACCTCCTTCTTTAATGTAGTTGTGCCACTCTTCACACTGCTCCTTGTTTACTTGAAAGTTTAGTAACATTCGATACACATATGCAAGTCAACATTTTTAGCTCCTACTTAAATGTTAGAACACAGCTTGAAATAACTATATGAAGTACTGCATTATATTTATAATAGTCAGAAAAACATATCACTCAAGCTACCCATACATTTTATGGCTTTAGTTCTACTTAGCATAAGTTCACATAAGTATAAGTAATAAATGTTTTGAAATTTTTTGTCAGAGCATCAACAAAATATGAAGATTATAACAAAATTGAGGCAATAATTGGACTCATCATCTTCCCCCTACTAACAGAATGCTTGTCCTCAAGCATTGTATTTACTGGCTATGGTCTCGAAATCACCAATGATCATCTTTCCCTTCTTTCCACTTCTGAAAGTTTAGTAGAACCCCCTTGTGCATTCCAAGTAATTTTCTTGATGCTCCTTAACCAACTGATCCAATCTAGTAGCATTGATGTTGTATAGGGGCCAAAAGTGTGTAGGTGGGTGGAAGGATAAGGGCATCCATAATTCCCTTCTGGGCTGTCATCCCAACTACATGTAATTAGTCACTCTATGGACAACTGCTTCATAATTAATTAGGCTATGTGGTTTTACTTTCCTGAAAGCTTCTGGAAATTTGTTCCACCTGCTTCTGACCCCTGAAAGAGCTCTTTGGGCTGTAAAATTGGGAAATGTATGATAATCTCTGTAAAATTTATCCCTTAATGCAAATACTTTCTCCTTGATTTTAGGCTTTGGTCTCCCATAAGTCAAATTGAGCCAATCCCTCAAAAGAACATCAGGCTTATGTGACTCAGCCCTTAATGAAAAAGACTTAGATTTCTCTAGATCCCTGTAAGTGTTCAACTATTTGTCATAGTTTGTCTCATTATGCATCCATGACATCAAGGCCCTTAAGTGAATGTCCCCTATATAGAGCAGAGGATTCCACTCTGTTTCATGTGGGATAATAAAATTGTGCAAATAGAACTCACATAACAGATTTTGTTGCCATGATGGCAGAGTTTGATACAAACCATAGAATTCTTGGGCTGACTTGAATTCACAATCAATATCCTTGATTGTCATCATAAGATGGAACAACATAAATTGCTCCTTTAAGCAATAGCATATACCCTAGGTAGTGGTCTACAAGCTATGACCTAGTCAGCTAGTTTTAGAGCCTTGTCCATTTGTTGTTTTTGTTTCTTTAGTTGCTCCTTGAGAGCTTCAATTTCCTCATCCTTATCAAACATCTCCCTTTGCATTTGATTTCTTTCATACTTCCACCATGTCTTCTGAAAGATAAAATGGTTGTATAGATGAAAGAGAACAAACTAAATTGTTGATGAAGGGAACTCTTGCATCTGAGCTTTGTTTTTCTTCTCTTTAGTAGTCTGCTGAAAGTAGTTAGCGAACCACATTGATCGGTAGGGTATAATGGATACATTGGAATATACAGGATGCTGAGGGGGATTAGATTGAACATTCACGGGAATTCTCTCTTGCATTACATTAGGGCTCAGCTTAGGCATTCCTTGATCATTCTATGGCATGCTATTGCTAGGTTCTTTCTCATTAGGAGGCTCCTCCATATGATGGGGTTCTTCCTGTGTAGGGGAGTCATCAAGAATATATTCAATAGAGGGCTCTATAGCAGGTTTTGGTGCTAGAATAGTTGGGTTTTGAAGGGAAGGTGGAGACACCTATTTTTGCATGTGAGGGCTTCTACGCATAGTTGCCTCTTCAACCACTACAGTTTTAGGTTGGTGAGACCTTTTTAGCTTATGTACTATAGGAGTAGATGCTACAAGAACAATTACTATAGGACTCAACCATTTTCTTTTATTTATTTGAATTGCAGGGTTTGAAATTTCACCTTCTAAGTTGGGGATTTCTTTTCTAACCTTCTGTTTTCCTTTTCTTGAGGAAGAAGTGGGTATATTACTCTCTGGAGTAGGTTTAGGAGATTGGTTTTTTGGGGGTAATTCTAGTTCTTTTTCTTTCATAGTTTCTTCTTCAGCAGAGCCGAAAGATTCTACTACATCTTCTAGAGGTTGGGCCAAAGGATTTACTTGGGGTTGAAAAATTTTAGATTGCACAAATTCTGCCCATGACATGGGATAAACATCCCTAAGAGATTTTTTAACCAAATGATTGATTAGGGCATGGTGACTAATGGAATTTGCATTTCCCTTTTGCATTTCATCGACATTGATACTTAACATATTATAAAGAAAATTGGGAATATTGACCTGAAGATTATGCCTAATATAGCTAAACAATTTGAAATGATGGGCATGCAGGTTCAAAAATCTTCCTTCACAAGTTAAATACCTAATAATGTGCCTAGCCAATTCTGGAAACAGTTGTGGAAGAGACAATCTCATGCACCCCTACTTAGTAATTTCAAGCGGAGGATCACCCAGCCTAGAGAATTGAGCTCGAGATGACCCGACATCATGCTCGTTTGGATAATGTTCTCCAAAAATTGGTAACCTTGTAACTTCTATAATTCTCTCTTCAGTAGAAATAACTATCAAACCCCAGACAGTTGCTTGTCCTTCTTCAAAAGTGCTCATGAATTCTACTGCAACCTCCTCATTAAGCTTTGTCAGCTGAAGAAAATAGCCAAGCCAGCCACATGCATTGAATCTGTGGACTGCTTCAAAATTTGCTAGCAAAATACCATAGATGACTAGTTCATGTCTCTTTAATTGTCCACCCATCTTAGCAATGCCCAGTCTTCAATTTTCTGCTAATCCTTAGTCTCCCTATATTCTGCAAATACCTTCCTTTTTGAAATCCCAATTGCTATTCTTGAAAATGCTGATATTTTTCCTTACATTACCTCTGTTGTGCTCAACATGATGAATAATAATGTCATTAATTTTAGAGGACATCACAACCTTAAGTGTGAGTTACCTCGCAATTTAATTATGGTCCTTTTAAAATCATGCCAAGTTTAGGAAATCAAAATTTGAAAGTACGACAAATGTGTCTAGGATTAAAAGAATTAATGGAATGTAGCCTAAGCACAACACTGATGTGGCAGGGATGTGACAAGGGCAATTTAGGAATGACACTTGGAAGTTAGTACACTTCCCCTACCCCCTACGAAGTTTTAACAAGTGCCCTCACTTGATAAATTGAGCACGAGGTTGGAAAACTAGCTTAGTGCATATATTATATAATTAATGCAATACTAGATATAATTAATTTAACCTATGCACTAAAAGTAAGTGAGTTAGAAATTTGTACCTGGTGATTAGTTATCGTAGGCAAATGTGAGCTGATGAGAGTGTCAAATCTGGCAGCTACATAAGATTGCTGATGTGGCATTTTATTGAAAGCATTTGAAAATAGAAATTGTGGGTGACATGGTGTTTGAGTGGATGGTAGAAATAGGAATGCTATGAGTTGGTGAGAAGAAAAGAGAAAAGTGAATGAAGAATTATACTTCATTAAATGAAGTTTTATTATGAGTGCTAGAAAACATATGTCATGGTGATGCTAAAGTTTTAGGTTATTTCCTGAGGGGCTATTAAATTGTGCATGTTGAACTGGCTCAATAATTCTTCTTTGGTTTGAGGCTTGTGATACAAGTGCAAGTGGTGTCCATTGACTAGTAGTTTAAATTGTATTGGATCAAGTGTGGTCAGCTGAACTACTCCATTATCAAAGACATATTGAATTTCATAGGGTCCTAGCCATCTAGTTTGTAGCTTTCCTGGGTTCTCCTTGAATATGGAATCATATAATAAAGCCCAATCTCCTACTTGAAATTACTTGTTATTGATATGTGAATCATGCCATCTTTTCCTTTGGTTCTAGATTAGCTCTATTCTTTCCAATCCTGACTTGCGCATTTCATCCAATGAGTTGAGATGGAGGAGACATTCTATTTGTGCTATAGGAAGATTGATGTTTAGCTCAAGTGCTATGTGCAATGTTTTATGTACAAATTCTATGCGCAAAATTGCTGCTTTTCCATACACCAATTCAAATGGTGTGAACCCTACCGTTGTCTTCCATGTGGTACGATAAGACCAGACTGCTTTTTTTAATCTACTACTCCAATCCTTGTGATGCAACTATACTGTCTTTGTTAATATTGCCTATATTTCTCTATTTTTCACCTCTTCCTATCTATTTTCTTGTGGATGATAAGGACTAGACTTCCAATGCCTTATGCTATACTCCTTCATTAGCTCTATGATCAGGTTTGATGTGAACTATGCTCCTTGGTCTATTACAATATCTCTAGGGACTCCATACTTGGTAAAAATTTCTTCATACAAGAATTTTTCTACTTTTTCATCCCTTGCATTCTGCATAGCTTTCACTTCGACCCATTTTGTTAGGTAATTTGTACAAACCAAGATGTAGGATTTTCCATTTGCTAGAGAATCAATTATTCTAATGAAGTCCATACCCCACTTATCAAAGGGTGGCATTAATACTTGTGGATTAAGTGGCATCTCATCTGATATCGTTGGATGACCCATCCTCTGACATTTATCACTTTTTTTTGTATAACAGGCTGCATCTTTGTGTAATTGAGGCCAATAATATCCTATTGTTAAGATTTTTAGGGTTGTTCACTTTTTTGCAAAGTGACCTCCACAAGGCTCATCATGACAAGCATGGAGTATATCATATACTTCATCTTCTCTCACACACCTTCTCATAATCTAATCTGGACTAGTGTAAAATAGATTGTTATCTATCCATGAAAACTAAAAGCTTTTCTTTGCAAGCTTTTTCTTGTCTTTTTGGGAAAAATGTGGGAGCATCTTATTTGCTGCAAGATAATTGGCTATGTTTGCATACCATGGGTTTTTGATTGCTATATGGAACAGGTGATCATCTGGAAATGTATCTTCAACCTGAGTAGTGTCTTCATCAGCATTTTGTAGTCTAGACAAGTAGTTAGCAACTACATTGGCCTTCCCTGGCTTATCAACAATTGTTATATTAAATTCTTGCAATAGTAAGAGCCATCTTGCCAATCTACCTATTATAGCAGGTTTGTTCATCAGATATTTTATTGCTGAGTGATCAGTGTGAACAAAAATGGGATAGCCTGTGACATAGTGTCAGAATTTGTTTAATGCATAAACTATAGCTAGGAGTTCCTTTTTAGTAACTATGTAGTTCAATTCAAGGCCATGGAGACTTTTACTGATATAGTAAATTGCATTCTCAAGGTTAGTAGGATTTTATCCTAGCACAACACCTATGACATAATCTGATACATCTATATGGATGTGGAATGGAATAGACCAATTTGGTCCTTTTAGGATTGGTGCAGTTGTTAGGAGGTTCTTTAGCTACACGAAGGACTCATTGCATGCTTATGTCCACTTAAATTCAACTTCTTTGGTAAGCAATGTGTACAGAGGACTAGCAATTCGATTGAAATTTTGAATAAAGCATCTATAGTATCCAGCATGTCCTAGGAAAGATATTACATCTTTTTGTTTAGTAGGAGTAGGTAGTGTAAGTATTACCTCAACTTTAGTTGGGTCCACTTGAATTCTTGCTGCTGAAATGAAATGCCCAAGTACCACTCCTTCTTGCATCATCATAAAACATTTCTCACTATTAAGGGACAGATTATGCTCCTTACACTAGATTAGTAGCTTTTCAATATTCTTCAAAGCCTCATCAAATGTCACTCCAAATGTTATAAAGTCATCCATATATATCTCCATACAGTCATATGATATGTCAGCAAAAATACTAATTACAGCTCTTTGAAATGTTTCTGGAGCATTACACAATCCAAAAGGTAGAACTGAATATGCATATGTCCCCCATGGACATGTGAACATAGTCTTCTCCTGATCCTCTGGAGCAATAGCTATCTGATTGTATCCACTATATCCATTAAGAAAGGAAAAATACTTCTTACCAACCAAAGTATCAAGTACTTGGTCAATGAATGGTAATGGGAAGTGATCTTTCTTGGTAGCTTTGTTTAACTTCCTATAATCCACACAGATTCTCCATTTACCCCCCTTTTTGGGTACTATAACTAGAGGTGATACCCATTTACTATCAGATATAGGATATATAAAGCTAACATCTAATAGCTTTTGTAATTTAGTTTTGACTATCTCTCTTAATGTTGGGTTAATCCTTCTTTGAGGTTGATGAAGGGGTAGGCTTCCTTCATTGATATATATCTTGTGAGTACATAGTGTAGGGCTTAATCTCTTCATGTCCCCATAGTCCCATGCAAAGGCTTTCTCATGTGTTTGCAGTAGTTTGGTTAGTCACCCCATTTGTTGTGAAGGAAACTTATTATTCACATGGAGATTATGACCTTTAGAAAGCTCAACAATAGTTGTAAGGTCAAGCATGGATACTTCACAGATAGGACTTGTGTTTACTTCACTAGGTAGCAACTGGTGGATAATATTGGGTTCTAAAGGTAATACACAATTCTCAAAATTATCTTCATATGTGCTTAACTCTAACACAGAACTCTCATATACATCTTTGATTATAACACAACCATTATTAAGAATGCTCTGAATGACTTCATCTTCCTCTTGTAGCTTTAGAAAGGATTGCCTATGTAACATCATGAGCTGAACCATAAAATTTAGTTCTTCTTCCCCATCTCCTAAGTCTGGCCATATAGGTGTACTCAAATATGGCCGCGGTTGAGTTGGAGGATACAATGCTAGTTTCTTAGTGGATTGCCCATCTGAAATTGTCATGTTTCCTAATCTACAACTTATGTTTGCATCAACTATTGCTAACCATGGACGTCCTAGAATAATAGGGTAACCAACAAGATTGACCTTTGGTGAGAGGATCATGAAATCAGCAAGGTACTCCCAAGAATCTAAGGCAACTATTATGTCTTTTATCATTCCATCAGGGGTAATAGTAGAGCTATCTGCTAATTGCAATATTGTTGGAGTAGCTCTCAGCCCTTCAATGATTATTTTATTCATAGTATCCTTAGTCATTACATTAATGGCAGCACCTAAGTCTATTAATGCATTTTTGACAGACTGGCCATTAATGATGATATTCACAACTGGACTCTCTAGATCTGAATATTTTGGTATTACCAGTTTTCCTAGCATGATATCAACCAATTGCCCTATAACATGAACTATTGTAGGATCCTTTTTCTTCCTTCTAGGCTTTTTAAGACAAGCTTCTTTTATTTCTTTTCCATAAACTGGAACATATTTTAATGCTTGAAACAGGGGAACCTGGACATGCATATTCTTAAGCTGGTCAATGATATCAAATGGTTGGTCTTCTTTTGGTATGGGCCTGTCCATGGTGAGCCTCTAAGGAAAAGGTGGTTTAACTAATGTATGAGCATTAGCTGAGTTGGAAACATTTTCTGATGCAACATTATTTGGTAAATTATTCTCTGGAATTCATACTGATGCTATAGGAAGGTCTAGCACTTCAGTGATAAGGGGTGGTTCAGGTGCCAGAAAGGTAGTACCTGATCTTAGGTGTATATCAACTATATCAAGTGCATAGGTAGGGTACTAATAAGCATCGGTAGCATACATTTTCTGCTGTGGTTTTTGATTGTTGGGAGTCAGTAGAGGTTGAGTAGGTAATTGCACCTACTTTGAGGACTTGAGTTTGGAGGTGGTGGCATTATTGTAGGTATATTTGTTGGAGGTGGTAGAGGTGGATATCCAGGATTTGGATTAGGCCATTGCTGAGGTCCTCTCCACTGGTTAGTGGGTTACCAATTTCCTTGTGGTTGTTGCAATTGGTTTGGAAATTGTGACCATTGGGGTTGCTGTGGAGGATACCATTGATTCTGTTGATTATTTGGCCAAGCATTATTCCAAGTGGGTTGATTATAATGTGGAGGACTTTGGACATCCTAGTTTTTCCACTGACTATTATAAGGACTTGAAATTTGTAATGGGTCTTGAGGCATACCTTATCTCATGGCCCATGGCCGATGTTGAGAAACAAAGAATACTTGCTCATCCTCTCCTTCTATCTTCAAGTATTCAATTGGAAGATGTTGATTCTCCAAGTTTGTGACCAATTTGCATTGACAATCCTTCTTTTGTTTGCAGCAATGAGGACAGCATTCATCCATCTGTGCCTCTGCGTCTACATGTTTCTTCTTAGCGGTCATCATGTCCAGGTGTGTAGCGACATCATTTATGATTTCTTGCTTGAAGTATGACAATAGGTTTGAAATCTCCATCTTTGATATACCAGAGCCACTTTCTTTAGCCACCGTTGAGTGAAATCTCCTTCCTTTCTTGAATTCTTCTATAGAATAGTTCATACAAATCTTCTGAAGGTCATCCCAGGAAGACTGAGATATATCACCTCTAGCCATGAGGTCAAGAGCTTCAAGACAATTTTCATTCACTCTTAGAAAAAGCATCTTTTGTGAATCCTTCTGCAATGCATGTTGCAAATTCTTTTGTAAATTAAATAAGAAGTGTGAAATGTAGTCCTCTAATGTCTCATCTTCCCTTTGTGACATACGGTGTTAGGAATAGTCCCAAGAGATAACTGAGAGGGGGGGGTGAATCAGTTATCTACAAGTTTCAATTATTTTTCCAATTAAGTATACTTAAGCATAAAGCATAAACACAATGAAAGAACACTTGAACACAACTCCAATAATTTGGTTACGGGGAAACCCAATAGGTAAAAACCCTAGTGGGACTTGATACCCACTAATATTTTGTACTAGTGTATAATGATCCTTGCTAGAAGATCCTTTACCCTGTTAGGAGTAGATTTACAATATATTAAGTATAGTAGACTTGGTTAAGGGTCAAACCCTATTAGGAGACTTTTACAATTATCCTTGTTAGGGGAGAGGACGCACTGTCCGAGAGCTCACTGCTCAAATGGGTGAAGGCTACAACCTTTTGAATAACAGATAAACACTATATCTGGATCTTGGTGAGCTATGCTTTGACCTACTGTTTGGATCAGTTCCAATGAATAAAACACATACTCTACTTGGTCACATAGAGCTTCTTCTGATGGTTTAACACTTCACACACTCTACTCTTCTCTGCTTAATCAACCATGAACCACACTTCAGCAATCACAAATGACTGCCTATAAATATCTTTCCTCCAAATGATATAATCAAGTTGGCCTGTTAGAACCACATTGAAATCATATTAGAGAAACCATAATAAAATCCAACAAACATTCTATTAGCTCTATTATACACGCAACTCATTCTGGGACCTGTCTAATAAAATAATTGTCGACGCATGCCACACACTGTTAGCTCTACCAAAACAACTAGAAATTTCTCTGTAAGCTAAATTAACTTATGCGCTCTTAACCGAACATCAATAACACTTCTCCAACCTTAACTCCAAGGGTGCATATCCTCAAGATAGGCACAACTCAAGAAACAATAAAATCTCTGTCGGCTCTTCTGAAGAAACACAAGAAACTGCTACTGGTGAATCGTGATTGCATGACTTCACTTGCATTCATCATTAGACTATGTGTTCATAAATAAAACATCACTAACATTTCTTCAACATATATCCTAGGGCACATGCCCATAAGACAACTATATGGACATTCATACATAGAAAACTTCTTGTAACTCTGTCAGGAACACTACTGACACAAGTTGCTATATAACTGTCTATACTTACAGTTAACCTCTATGCCCATAATATCATGATGATATCATGTCCATGCATCATACACTGAAGGCTTACTACATAAGACTTCCATGCATGCTACTTTCCATATGTTGTCATCAATGACAAACATACAGTCAGTACTGGCCTGTTGGCAAATCTCCAACAATCTCCCCCTTTGGCATTGATAGCAACATGTGGAATGAAAAACCACCATCAATCCAAATGAACATTTCTTTTATAACATTCTCCATTTCCTCTTCAAAACTTCCCCTAAGATGAATCCTCCATCTGCTGCAATATTTTCTAATATTCTCCATTTCCTCAACTATACTGCTGTCATAATTGAATGTTGCTCCCCCTTAGTATATTACTCCTCTTTTTACTTTTGTTTTTCATGACTCTATATATATACTCCCCCTTTGACATCAATGGAAAAGGGTGCCACTCATTTTAAGCACTGGTACTACTCCTGAGGTAGAGTAGTCAACCTTCCATCAGTCCCTAAGGACTGATGCCATTCCTGCTTCCTTCTAAGAAGAATCAAGGAAGGGAATTACTCCCAACTTCCCCCTGAGATACTCAAAAGTATCCTTACACAAGGGCTTTGTGAATATATCTGCCAACTATTCTTTAGTACTCACATAGTCCAACTTGACTTCTTTCTCTGCCACTTTCTCTCTTAGGAAGTGATACTTGATCTCAATGTGTTTTGTCTTTGCATGCATCACAGGGTTCTTTGACATATTGATAGTGCTAGTGTTATCATAGTGAATAATAATAGGATAATCAATCTAAATTACAAAATCTTTTATCATCTTCTTGATCCAAAAAATTGTAGAAAAATTCAAGGCTGCTGCAACATACTCCGCTTTTGCTGTTGACTGAGAAATATAGTTTTGTTTCTTGCTTGTCCAAGTGACAAGTTTATCACCAATAAACACTGCTCCACCTGAAGTACTTTTTCTATCATCAACACATCCTGCCCAATCTACATCTGTGTACATATGAAGCTCAACATTTTTTAAATTAGGATACCATAGAACATAATCTATAGTGCCCTTCAAGTATCTAAATATTCTCTTTACTGCCATGAGGTGACTTTGTTTAGGCTCTACTAGAAATCTTCCAACTATACCAACTGCATTGGAAATGTCAAGTCTAGTCTGAGTAAGATAAATGAGTTTACCAATCATAGACTTATAAAATGTTATATCAACTGCTAGTGAGTCATCTTCCTTTGTAAGATTGCATCTAGTAATCATAGGAGTTCCTACTAGCTTGCAATCATCCATCTTGAATTTCTTCAGTATCTATTTCACATACTTTGATTGATTAATGAAAATCCCTTTTTTTTTCTATCTGCTGAACATTTAATCCCAAAAAGTATTTGATAGGACCAATCATACTCATCTCAAAATTATTCTGCATTTCTTTGGCAAATTCAACACTGATTTTGTCATTACCTCCAAAGATACTGTCATCAACAAATATAGCTACAAGTATTAAACCTTCAGATGTCTCTCTAATGAATATATTACAATTTGCTGCTCCTTTCTTGAATCCAATCTTTGTTAAGTATCCATCTAGTCTCTCATACCATGCATAAGATAAAAACAACTTAATAGCTTCTAATCTACTCATAGGTGCAAATGTGTCTAATAATCAATACCTTCTCTTTTCACATATCCCTTACATAATAATCTTGCTTTATTTCTTACTACTGTACCATCTTCATTCATCTTGTTTTTGAATATCCACTTTGTTCCAATCACATTCTTATCACTAGGTGCTAGGACCAGTTCCCAAGTGTCATTCTTAATGATGTGATCAAGTTCTTCTTTCATACCATCATGCCAATCTGAATCCTTACAAGCATCTTCAACACTTAAAGGTTCAATCTGAGATAGTAAACATACAACATCATTGCTAGCTGAGTTCTTTGCTTGTGATCTTGTTAAGACTTTTCCGCTCTTATCTCCAATGATGTCTTTCTTGGAATGATTACTTGATGTAAAATTTGTAACTTTAGGTGATGTTGACTCATTAGCCTTAGGAGTACCTTCTTCACTTGTCTCAGGGTCACTGAACAACACATCAATGCTGTCAAACATTTCTTCAATAACTGTCTCACTAGTGGAGGGTCTAGGTTCTTCTTCAATCATGGGTGAGTAATCATGATATCTTTCTTGAATCATAAACTTTTCATCAATATTTACATGAGAAATTTTAATGATCTTTTTCAATCCTAAATTGAAACATCTATAAGCTTTACTTTTAGTAGAGTAACCAAGAAAAATACCTTCATCACTTCTTGCATCAAACTTTCCTATTGCTTCATCCCTCTTGATGTAGCACTTGCTTCCAAAGATTCTAAAGTATTTTAAAGTGGGAATGTTACCAAACCATAGCTCATAAGGTGTTTTGTCAGTGCCGGGCCTTAATTGAATTCTATTGATTGTATAGACTTTTGTATTGACCGCATCTCTCCAATAGGTGTGTGCAACTTTTCCTTCTATCATAATGGTGTGCGCTATGTCAAGAATGATCCCATTCCTTCTCTCTGCAATTCCATTCTACTAAGGTGTTCTAGGTGCACTTAACTGTCTCTTTATGCCATGTTCTTTGTAGTACTCATAGAATCTGTCAGAGGTGAATTCTCCTCCTCTATCCAATCTCAAACATTTTATCTTTAATCCAAATTCATTCTCAACCTTAGCTTTGAATATTTTGAGCTCCTCAAAATCTTTTGACTTATCTTTTAAGAACACAACCCACATCATCCTAGTATAATCATCAACAAACAAAATAAAATACCTTTCACCATAGTATGATCTTGTTTGAGTTGGTCACATAGGTCTATATGAATCAGATCCAACTTGTTCTATGTTGAATTCTACTTGTTCCTGAATAAATTTCTCACATGATTCCCCATCACACATTCCCTGCATATAGTATCAACTGGCTTTGCTATGCTAGGTATATCTCTTACTACTTTAACATTGCTTATCTTTACTATGTTATCAAAATTGATATGACATAGTCTTTTGTGCCACAACCAACTATCATCAACTTTAGCAATAAAACAACTTGCTTCTGAATTGAGTTGAAAAACATTACCTCTTGTCTTTATGCCTGATGCAATCATAACACCATCTTTGTTGTTAATTATGCATTTTTCATCTTTGAACTCCAATTGATAGCCTTTACCAAGTAACTATCCAACACTGAGAAGGTTATGTTTCAAACCATCAACATAAAGAACATCATCAGTACTGTTCTTTCCATCCAAAGTGATGGCTCCTCTACCAACTATAGGTTTAGGAGTGTTGTCTCCAAATCTGACCATACCTCCATTTTATTTCTCCAAATGAACAAACCTACCTTTATCACCTATCATGTGATGTGAACAACCACTGTCTATAATCCAGTCTATTTTTATATCTGCTTGGGAAATAAATGCTAGCTCTTGATTCACTTTCTCTTTTCTAGGAACTGACTTAATATTTTTTTTGTCTACAATAGAAATGAATCCAATTTATTCTTCATCTGAGACTCCATCTCGAGCATAGTAGCATTCCTTAGAATACTTAGGCTTATAATCCTTTTTGAACTTTCTAGCTCTAGTGGGACACTTAGATGCAAAGAGACCAATCTTATTACATGAAAAGCACTTAAATGGTAATTGACCTTCATATTTTCCTTTTCCTTTATTTTCTCTTTTGGAAATCATAGCAATAAAATCATCTAATGTTCTCTCATCATCATCATCATCAAAATTACCAGAAGTGTTTGCAGATTTCTTACCATGAACTGTTGCTTTGAAAGTTGTCTCACTCTTTGGTTCTGTCTTCAATCTTGAAATCTCAAAAGCTAAGATTTTTCTGATCAAGGTCTCTCTCTTGAAATTTTATGTAAGCTGCATGGTCTCATCAAGGATGTTGATCTTTCTTTCATATTCTAGAGTAAGAGTAGTCATCAACTTGTCCATAATGTCTTCCTTAAAAATCTCTCCACCATTGTTCCTGATTCAAGCAACTGCATCATTAATCCTCTAATTGTAAGCTCTAATATTTTCTTTATGTAGCATCTCTAATGCATTATATCTTTTCTTCCATGTCTTTCTGTGCACATCCTTTTCTTGTTTGTCTCCTTCAAAAATGACTTCAAGGTGCTTCCAAATTTTATGGGTTGTATCTATCTTTTTTACTTCTAAAAATTCACCATCAAATAGGGCACTAATAAGGGCTTCTTTAGCAATCAAATTTTGATGAAACAATTCCTTTTGAGCATCAGTAGCATCATCATTTGCAAGGTCTTCTAATGTAGGAATCTTGGCTACTTGGATGGTTACATTAAAAACTTCAAAAGCAATGCACTGCAAATGGGTCACCATTTTGTTCTTCCAATCAAGATAATTCTCTCCATCAAACTTAGGAATTTCTTTCCTAAAGTATGTCATCTGATCAAACTCAATCTATTAAACTTTCTCTTCGAGGCACTTGGCTCTGATACCAATTGTTAGGAATAGTCCCAAGAGATAACTAAGAGGGGGGGTGAATCAATTATCTACAAGTTTCAATTCTTTTTCCAATTAAGTATACTTAAACATAAAGCATAAACACAATGAAAGAACACTTGAACACAACACCAATAATTTGGTTATGGGGAAACCCAAATAGGTAAAAACCCTGGCGGGACTTGATACCCACTAATATTATGTACTAGTGTATAATGATCCTTGCTAGAAGATCATTTACCCTGTTAGGAGTAGCTTTACAATATATTAAGTACAGTAGACCTACTTAAGGGTCAGACCCTGTTAGGAGTCTTTTACAATTGTCCCTGTTAGGGGAGAGGACGCACTATCTGAGAGCTCACTACTCAAATGGGAAAAGGCTACAACCTTCTAAATAACAAATACACATTATATCTAGATCTTGGTGAACTACACTTTGACCTTCTATCTAGATCAGTTCCAATGAATAGCACACATACTCTACTTGGTCACATAGACCTTCTTCTAATGGTTCAACACTTCACACACTCTGCTCTGCTCTGCTTAATCAACCATGAACCACACTTCAACAATCACAAATGACTACCTATAAATATCTTTCCTCCAAATGATATAATCAAGTCATCCTGTTAGAACCACCTTGAAATCATATAAGAGAAACCATAATAAACTCCAACAAACATTCTATCGGCTCTATTATGCACGCAACTCATTTTGGGACCTGTCTAATAAAATAATTGTAGATGTACGCCACACACTATCAGCTCTACCAAAACAATTGGAACTTTCTTTGTAAGCTGAATTAACTTATGCACTCTTAACCGAACATCAATAACACTTGTCCAAGCTTAAATCCAAGGGCGCATATCCTCAAGATAGGCACAACTTAGGAAAGAATAAAATCTCTGTTGACTCTTCTAAACAAACACATGAAACTGCTACTGGTGAATAGTGATTGCATAACTTCACTTGTGTTCATCATTAGACTATGCATTCATAAATGAAACATCACTAACATGTCTTCAACATATATCCTAGGGCACATGCCCATAAGACAACTATACGAACATTCATACATAGAACACTACCTATAACTTTGTCAGGAACACTACTGACACAAGCTACTATATAACTGTCTATACTTATAGTTAACCTCTGCACCCATGATATCATGTTGATATCATGTCCATGCATCATATACTGAAGGCTTACTACATAAGAATTCCACACATTCTACTTTACATATTTTTTCATCAATGACAAACATACAGTCAGTACCGGCCTGCTGGCAAATCTCCAACATACAAAATATGTCATCTCCTTTTGAATCACTTCCCTTGCAATATTCCTTATAGTTTCTTAGAAAAAAATCTCTCATTCCATTCTAATCAGATATTGCATTCACTCCTAAGCCCATGAACCATCTAAGAGATGATTCCTTCAGTGTTGCTGGGAACAACTTAAGCTTATGACTATCAGTATTATAGTCAAAAATTTGACACAATATGTCAAATTTGAACAAAAAGGTTTTAGGATCCTCCGTAATAAGTCCATAGAACTTTGGAAGTGCTGAAGCAGGTATGTTCTTGAGTTTAGGATTATTAATAAGACTTGGAATTGGAAATGGAAATGTAGGAGCTTCCATTACTAGAGGTGTTGGATATTGAAACTGTGCCTGGAAAGTATTGTTGACTAGAGGGTTTTGAGCAACAGGCGGTCCTGGAGTAGGATTATTATGAAAAATGGCTAATATTTATGCAAACAGAAGGAGGTCAAATGTTTCTTGGGTGTCTTCTTTTGTTGAAGATGATGCAACAAACTTAGGACTGGTGTCAAGAAATGGTAACTCAAGTTCTTCAAACTCTTCTTTCAGTTTAACAGGTTCTTTTAGAATAAATCTTCCATGAACATCTCACCTTTCTTCAATGCATGTAAGTAAGTTGATGACTTGTGAAGAAAGCTCACAACTTCTTGGTATTGACTAAAAAAAGGAAACTAATCTGAAAAATAAATGACTCATTAAGGCTCCTAGTTTGACACCATCCCCGGCAACGACGCCAAAAATGAATAGTCTCACAATAGGTAGAGATAATCATGCCATTGTCTCTCTTAAGGGTAATATATCTATGCTATGGATTACCTATCCCAATCATGAAATCATTTAGATTGTCAACCCAGGGACATAGACTTGAAATGGGACAACACAGTTTGTGCACTAAGTTCCTTTAGGAGTCATAACACCTATGCTGCAAGAAGATAAAATGCATGAAAAGAATCTATGCTATTGTTGTAGGAAAGTAAACACACTTGACTATTGAATGGAATTACTATAGAAAAATTATGAAATGAATCTAAGCCTGTCTAACAACTCAAAATACTCACTATACCCATCTCTGCAAATGCTATAGGAACAACCATAGTGGCAATGTTGTAGGAGTAAAATAGTAACTCTATTTGAAAATAGGAAAAGTACATGAAAAAAATCTATTCTAACTTAATATAATCCACCTTCGAAGTGGGCCCCCTTGGTTGGCTTCTGCTAAATACTCAACACAAGAAATAATCCAAAATCACTCTTCCTTTAAATCCTTCTTAACTGGTTACATAACAACTGAATAACTCATGAAGAACAAAATAGAGCAACTTCCACTATATTGAATAAGTAATTCTATCTTTTCTCATTACCTACTAAATCAATCAAAATCCCTTTATATCAAGGATTGACGCTTATTGAAAACATAACAGAAAAAGTCTCATTAAACCTCACCAAATATGGAGGAGATAAAACAACCATGACATAATACAATTACTGTTGACAACATAATAATAGTTTTGAGGAAATATAGCAAGACTGATTCCCTATATTCTCTGGAACAACAACTCCTTCAAAGCATGACATATCCATTAGAACCATGCTATATTCTCCCGCCATGGTTGGTTTTCTAACACTCTTTCTTTAATGTAGTTGCACCACTCTTCACACCGCTCCTTGTTTACCTGAAAGGTTAGTAACATTCGGTACACATATGCAAGTCAACATTTTCAGCTCCTACTTAAATGTTAGAACACAGCTTGAAATAACTATATGAAGTACTGCATTATATTTATGATAGTCAGAAAAACATATCACTCAAGCTACCCATAGATTTTGTGGCTTTAGTTGTACTTAGCATAAGTTCACATAAGTATAAGTCATAAATGTTTTGGTAATGTTTGTCAGAGCATCAACAAAATATGAAGATTATAACAATATTGAGGCAATAATTGGACACATCAGGTAGGAGGATGCTAGTTGATAATTGTGAAAGATGTTAGAGCTTTTACCACTATTGATGTAAATAAGCTGCCAGTAAAAAAATAAAGGTTCAATGTAGAAAAAAGTAAAAAGTTGTCAAAAGTCAAGTCGAGTCTTTAGACACCTAAAAATGGTCATCGCCCCTAGGTCCCATTTTTAGTCATCTTTGCATTCTTTGTCATTCTTGTCTGTTTTGATCATTTTTGTTCAAATTTTAGGTTATTTTTCAAATATTTTGAATTATTTTAATTTTTTTTGTCATCCTATCATTTTATTGGTCATCCTATCACATTGTTGGCATGTTTAATTAAATAATTTAACAATTATTAATGGATGTCTAATGTTGTCTCTAGGGAATTAATCAATTAATTAATGTCCCTATATCCCCTTAGGAATAAATAAATTTCATTTATTTATCCCTTTTTGGTCTTTTATTTCACATCCGAGTATTTTAATATTAAAAAATGGCTTCTCTTTTTATTTTGCAATCAAATCTGATTTTATTTTATGTAGCTTTAGGGCTTTTGGAGGGAAAATTATTATCTAGTTTTATTGTTGTCTTTTGAATCTTCTTTTCCCTCTGACTATTCATTTTGTCTTTGTGACGATTCATTTTTCAATTTGGTTTTCTTCATAATTGACTTTCTTGTTCATTTTGCTAACCATCATTTGAGTATCCTCATTGTTACTGCATTTTTCATACTTGCTTATTTGGTCATATTAGTGCACTTGTCATAAAGAGATTAATTAATTGGAGGTGAAAGAAAAATGGTGAAGCGCTATTAAGTTTGCATAATTTGAATTTATATGTTTTCATGTTATTTCAATGTATTATCCACATTTGATTTTGAATGCTTGATTGAATATTATGGGTACTTTGAATGTGGTTTTCATGCTTTTTATGGTTGAGATTTTCATAGTCCTACTCTAAATTTTTCCCTATCTATAGCTAATGTCGATAGGACAAATCACAAAAGATAGGATAATGATGACAAGTTTGTGTTGGAATTAGGAGAGATAGGTACTAAGAGGGGAGGGGTGAATCAGTGCCTTCAAAAACATTACTTGTAAAACCTTTTAGATCTATAACTGTGTACAGTGATAACCGATCAAAATAACTTGAATCTAATTTCATAAATCAATCATCTAGTTAACTTGAGTAAGTGAAAAAAATGAAATCAATATGACAATCACATAAAACAAGTATTTTGGTAACACATAAACCCTTGTAAGAAGGTAAAAACTGTGGTGGGGATGACACCCACAAATTCTTCACTACTACAAATAGAAAAAGTTTGCCTATTAAGGCTATAAGTTTTGATCACTTCTGGTGATCTTACCCTATTAGGAGTAACATATTAGATCAGCTAGATCTACCTAGTTATAGGATTTTGACAACACTAATGAAGTGTGCACTCAGTTAAGAGATTTACATAAGACTATTAAGTCTACTTTGTTAAGAGATTTTATCAAGACTCTATTACAATTGTCAGAAAGTAATAGGTAGTTATCTACTAGTTGAAAACTCAATTGTCTGAAATAGATCAATAAGTGCTCATTAAAATATCACCTTATCTATGATGATTCTCTACTTTGTTCTGCTCGGTAGCCTTCTCTGATTCTGCTCAATCTGACTTCCTCTGTACTCTATTATGCTTGGTAAACTGATTGACTTGAAGTTAGGCAATGACTTCAAGTGCTTCATGATTCATATATATTAGTTCACCAACCACACAAAATGATGCGAACATACAAAATATATAGTGTTCTATTTTTGCCACTTTATCAAAAATTAGATTACAAAAATAATCATAACCCTAAGATCTACGGTGAAAAATTAACCTAGATCAACTATTACAATAAGATAAACATTACTTTTAATGAGTATCTTTTACAATAAATGCTCCTCAATCTTGGTAAACCATTTTATGATCTATTGTAACCATTTGCATAGAAGAATGTGTCATTTCAGATTACTATGCCATTTTCTATGATCATCGGTAAACACTGTATAAACTGCTCGATGTATACTATGATGCTTAGTGTTTACTATCTATCAGTGTGAGTGTCACTGGTGCTCGGTAAACTGCATAGTGCTCGATGTAAAGGCTTTACCGACTGCTCTGTCTTACTTCTGGTTATCGACCAACACAATATAAGTGACCGACCGATCTCTTTGATATCCTTTGATACTAATGACAACTTTAAATGCTCAATAGAGATTAACAATCTCCCCCTTTGGCATTAGTATCAAAACTTCGAATGTATATAGACAAAATATTCTTATCTATTCCTTATATCTCCACCATATACATATCCACAAAAAAATTTATGAGTACAAAGTACTCCCCCTCAGTGCATGCTCCCGGTAGTAAGTAATATACATATCAAGGTATACTTATTTGGCATATACATGTTTTCCCCCTTTTTGATAATAATGGCAAATAGAAAAATATAATGTATACTTACATCTTATCAAAAATGTTGCGATGGGTTTTCTTTATAGACTCCAAGAGATTGTCCCATTCCTCTTTCAAATTGGTAAGAGCAATATGCTCAAGACCGACTTGTGCATGCATGTCAAAGATGTTATCTAACACCAAAATCTCTGGTGTTGCTACAAGTTGTTCAGCTTTGACAATATGTGCTTCAAAAATTTTCAAGTATGGAATGAGTTATGTTTGTAATTCTATGACTTGATCAATGATTTGCTCTTCTTGTTTTCTTAGATTTGCTATCAACCGCTGGAGTTCCTGAACTTGATGAATATGCTTTAAGAAAGCATTCAGCTCAGTTATAGCTACTTGTGTACTCAACTTTATTTCTACTTCTAAAACTTTTACCTTTTCACTAACTTCTATAGTGAAGATGTCTGAAGTACAAAGCTTGATAAAAATTTGACAAATTATCTAGGTGATAGATTTTACCTTGGTAATGACCTCAAATAATTTTACCTTTTTAAGTGCCACTTATGTGCTAATCCTTTCTACCAATTTGTCCTGAATCTTTGATTCTGCCCTTTCTTCTATTCTTTTGTCTCCATCTGTATCAGGGGCATTGATTTTGTCAGTGAGTGTAGCAAGTTGATCTATGACGAGAGTATTCTCATCAATATTTGTTTCTGATACTATCTGTTGCAGAATATCCCTCACATCATGTAACACTTCTTTTCATTTGTGTTCTTGCCTTAACTTTTCTTGTGCCACTTTTCTTGAACATAGCTCCCCATATTTGCTTAGTTCCTTAGGGCTTAGGGTTCTCAGGTCACATTCTGGTATAATTATGACTTCATCAATGGTGACCAACCCTTTTTCTTTCTTCTTCATCTTCTTTTGTGAAAGAGGTGACTTCTTCTCACTAATAACAATAGCTTTTTCTCCACTTTTCAGAGTATTCTTCCCAATTGACACCATATCTTCCTTCTTCTACTCCTTGGTAGATGGTGTGGGAGTCTCGATTGTAGTGTCAGAGGGGTTCACCTTGGTCGACTTTGTTTCTTCTAGTTCCTTTATTTCTATAGACTATACCTCTATTTTGTTAGGCTCATTTATATCTATAGGTTGCTCAGGTGCTTGTATCCCTGTTGTATCCTTTTGTTGCTCGGGATGTGAGTCGTCAGGTTGTACTTGTGAAAATATTTCAGCTGCCTCTACAAGTATAGGAAGTTCACCCGGTAGAGATGTGAACACACTATTAGTGTCTAGTGCTTCATCTATGTTTGGTACAATAGTCACATCTTCATCATCCTTATCATCAGGATCACCATTTGTGATGTCCTTAATGAGTGCATCATCATTGGTTTGCTTCTTCAGTTGGATCTGTAAATGATCTGGTGCATCTTGTGAAATTCTTATTTCTTCCTTTCGTTTGGTGATAACAATTACCTCGGTAATTGATATACCAGTGTCCTTTGTTTTTGTTCCTTTGTTATCATCAATGAAAATACCTTTACCTTTTGAACTGTGTCTCTTCTTAGATAGTTTCAAGAATGCTTCCTGTTTAGCTTTCTCTTCTGCTTTCAAAATTGATGTCCATAGAGAATCACATGTGACATCCATATCAGCCACATTCTCATCCAATATCTACATAGCTCTATTCTTGATGAGAAATCTTGCTTGGTACTTTGTCAAGTATTCACTTACAACATCATAACTGAAGTGTGAGTTTGCATGAACTAATGATCGTTCTCTTTTCCTTTTCTCTATATCTAGTGCAATAGCCCATTTCTCATTTATTTTGTCATCTAGTTCCTTCGGTAATTGACATGCAAATTCCATTGGTACCCTCTTGAATTTAATCATCATCTGGATGATAGCATGTTCTAGCTTTGTCTTGTCCTCAATTGACATTTTTTCAAATTTGCATATGCTTGGGTCTACAAGATTTCCATTTTCAATTATATATTCAATTATATCTTCTATTGTACTTTCCCTGTTACGAACTATCTTGAATTGATTAGGATCATTTTTAGTTTCAGTTTTCTCTATATCTTCTTTACTTCTGATCAATTTTCTCCTTTTCTTTGTTGCCTCAACTACAACCGTTGTCTTTCTCTTAACATATTTTCTTGTTGGTGTAGCTGCCCTCAATTTCTTAACTTTTATATCCTCTTTCATTGGAGGGGATGAGGCTATAGTTGATGACCTTGTTTTCATACCTTTTTGTTCTGGTAACTGCATTTCCTGTTCAACATTGGTGGGAGGAACTAGTGTGGGATCATTTTCTTTATCTGCCTCGGTCTCCTCGCTATCATAGGGCTTGTCAGCCAACTGTAATTGACCTTCAGTTGCCTATTGAACCGGTGTCCCTTCAAATGTTTTTAACTTATCTCCATATTTGGTAGTGAGATCCTTCTTCATTTTCTTTACCTTTCTATGAATTCTACCGATCTCAATATTAGTAGATATCCTAGATTTAGCTTCTTCGTATACTCTAAACCTAGTGGCTATGGGATCCTTCGGTACTGCAAGAAGTGCATTAATAGATATCGAAGCAAAATCATAGTTCATTTCATATCCCATCGGTGCCAGCCATTTTATTCTAGGTTCAACTGCCTTTATCATTGAGTGGTCTGTGCTGACTACAAAACATATGTCATCTTCAAACTTACTCACTAATTCCCTTGGAATTCTACTTCTTTGATGCATTTTTGTTTGAAATTATTTGAAATATGCATCAAATTCCTTATTCAGATTATCTCCTAAACTTTTCATCATTTCACCAATTTGTGTAGTTATCGATTTATCAGATTGCCAGTTTACTTTACCAATACTAGGTACATATTTTTGTAGATAGAAAAATGTACAGACAAGAAGTGAATTATACTTACATGTGTTGGACTTCTTTGATCTTATTATCTTCATATTCTCTTTCAGTTGGTGTAGTAGTATTTCAGTAAGATCTACCTGGTGATCTTTCTTCACAATTTTATATGCCATGTCCACGGCATTGTAGGGTACACTATTGAGTCTACTAGATTGAAATATCTTGTACCCAATTACATGTGCTATGAATTTTACCACTGGGTCTTTGATGGTTGAGATTTTCAGTGCCCTACCATCCCATTGAGCTCCAATGTTCTTTTCAACATCAGGAAAAGATGAACTTCAAAAGGCTTTTGCTTTGTCAATTGTAGGGTACCTAGTAACCCTACTGATAATATTCTTTGTGACCTCAACAGGTTTATCTAACCAAAATTTTCCATCATGAAATCTGCTTAGCACGATGCTTATCCAATCAATGCTAAATGTTTGCGGGAAGTATATAAAACATGATAACCCTGACTCCTCAATTTTCTTATGTTTGGATTTTATCTTTCCATCCAGTCCACAAACTTGTTGATAAGCAGCAATGGTCTCAAAATCACCTACTTCTCTGATTTTGCAGTGAATATAGGCCCTAACATCTTCTGTTAACAAAACCCTATCTAGAATACTCAAAAATGTGCCCATATCATTCGTTTGTGCTGCAACCTTGGGATGTGGTTTGAATTTGGCCTTGGTGAAATTATCCCTAACAATTAATTCTACTTCCTCCTCAATGTTTTCCAATTTTCTTGCAATCGATGTTGATGCCATAAATCAATTCTAGGGTTTTGACAAGCAATAGATAACCAGTGTTTGATAGGCAAATGAACTTACTCGATATCATCAAAGAATTATTGTCAGTTTGATCTACAATAGCTTTGAATCTTTTCTGGAAAATCTCTATTCTTTGAAATCTCAATGTAACAATGAACTCTATTTCCACGTATTTATAAAATTTTTGATATTCCTTCTCAAACTTTGGTGCATTAAATGTGTGACCTAACTTTTGGTATGAAACAGTTGTCATCTCGGTAATATCTACAATTGTCTTTGCTCAGTTAACATAGAATTTCTTCATCAGTTTGTACTATTGTCGGTTAACCTTGTATAGTGATTACTAATGGGTAATCAACTCTCGTTTCTTCTTTTACCAACTATGTGACATTTGTAAACTCATAACACATAAACCATAGTGCATCTTTATTCATGAAGATTTGGTATTTTCCACATCATATATAAGGAACTGTATGTAAAATGTGATCATTTAAAATGTCAGTTCCATACATACCTCTGTCATCTTAAGTGGAGGTACCGATGTCACCCAATCCAGTGGATGAGGTTTCACCGACAGTGTTACTTGATTTAGAATTCTCATTAGATGCTTTCTTCCACATTGTGTTCCTTAACTTCATGATTTTTGCAATGTTATATCCACTCTCAAATATATGGTTTTCATCTGGTGCTCGATCTCTATAGTTCTTGCTTAAATGATCGACCTTGTGACAGTGCATACATGCCATTCTTGCATTTGTCTAGTTTCTTGATTGTCTAATCCAACTCTTTCTATAACAGTTTGCTAAAATATGTCCATACCAACCACATACAATACACTTAGTCCATGTATTATAATCCCAAACATATGAATTACCCTGTCTCTTCGGTTGATATGGATTTCATTGTAATTTCATTTTCGCCTTGTAGTCCCTTGTAGTGGCTCCATGCTTATTATAGGTATAGCATACCTTCTCCTCAATAGTATTATTAGCAATGTCATTCTGCTTAGCTCTGCATTCATAAACTAGATGTCCAAACTTACCATAGAAATAACAATATCCATTGAATTTAGGAATGACAGAAGGTTTACCTTGTGCTTTGCTTGTGCACACATTAGATGTATGTCCTAGTTTTCCACAATGATAACATGTCAATACTTTAGGTTTTTGACTTTAATTGTTGTTGACTATGTTAGCTTGTTGTGATGATTCTCCTTCACTGGTGTAGCCTGTACTGGCTCTGCTTCCAAATCTTCTTTGATTAGTCAAAAAATGATCAATCTTTTTAGAACTATCCTCAGCTATCTTCATCATTTCATTATGTTGCTTTTGTATCTTTATTTCATTTCTCAAATTTTCATTGTCTTCTCTGAGTATTGCAACATCTTCAAGTCTTCTTGATAATTCTTCATTTACTCAGTTCATTTCTTGATTAACTGTCATCATCTGACTTGATAATTGGAAGTGACAATCAGTGAGTCTTTGTATTTCACTTTCCTTTGCTTGGAGTTGTTCAGTCATTAGTCTTTGGTCTTCAATAACCAAATTCCAATCTTGTTTAGCCTATCTAGCATTGTTCATGATTTCCACCATTCTCACCATCTGAGATTCATGACCGATTTGAAGTGCTTTCACTTGCTTAGATAGATGCTAATTCTTTTCAGACAAGTCAGTGATTATGCTTTTAGATTCGTCAGAGATGCTTCCAGAGTTTGATCCAATATGATCAAATATTTCATCGATAGGTTCTTCATGATAACTGATTTCATTTTGCAAAATTGCAAGATTCTTCCTTTCAACCAATAATTTCTTCAGTTCTTCCTTGGCTTGTTTATATTGTTCCACAAACATCTATATTTGTATTTTTTGATTCTCAATAGTCTTGTCAAGCTTGTATCTCTCCATGACTTAGATCTTTACCCTTCATTGGTTAGACTATTTAACAAGAGAGCTGTGCTCTGATACCAATTTTTGGAATTAGGAGAGATAGGTACTGAGAGGGGAGGGGCGAATCAGTGCCTTCAAAAACTTTACTTGTAAAACCTTTCAGATCTATAACTGTGTACTATGATAATCGATCAAAATAACTTGAATCTAATTGCATAAATCAATCATCTAGTTAACTTGAGTAAGTGAAAAACATGAAATCAATATGAAAATCACATAACACAAGTATTTTGGTAATGCAAAAACCCTTGTAAGAAGGTAAAAACTACGGTGGGGATGACACCCACAAATTCTTCACTATTGCAAATAGAAAAGGTTTGCCTATTAAGGCTACAAGTTTTGATCACTTTTGGTGATCTTACCCTATTAGTAGTAACATATTATATCAGCTAGATCTACCTAGTTATAGGATTTTGACAACACTAATGAAGTGTGCAATCAGTTAAGAGATTTACATAAGATTGTTAAGTCTACTCTGTTAAGAGATTTTATCAAGACTCTATTATAATTGTTAGAAAGTAATAGGCAGTTATCTGCTAGTTGATAGTTCAATTGTCTGAAATAGATCAATAAGTGCTCATTAAAATATCACCTTATCTATGATGATTCTCTACTGTGTTCTTCTCGATAGCCTTCTCTGATTCTACTCAATCTGATATCCTCTGTACTTTGTTCTGCTTGGTAAACTAATTGACTTGAAGTTAGGCAATGGCTTCAAGTGCTCCATGATTCATATATATTAGTTCACCAACCACACAAAATGATGCGAACATACAAAATATATAGTTTTTTGTTTTTGCCGCTTTAGCAAAAATTAGATTACAAAAATAATCATAACCTAAGATCTACGGTGTAAAATTAACCTAGATCAACTATTACAATAAGATAAACATTACATTTAACGAGTATCTTTTACAATAAATTCTCCTCGATCTTGGTAAACCATTTTATGATCTATTTTAACCATTTTCATAGAAGAATGTGCCATTTCAGATTACTATGCCATTTTTTGTGATCATCAGTAAACATTGTATAAACTGCTCAGGGTTTACAATGATGCTCGGTGTTTACTATCCGTCGGTGTCAGTGTGGCTGGTGCTTGGTAAACTACATAGTGCTTGGTGTAAAGGCTTTACTGACCACTCTGTCTTACTTTTGGTTACCGACCAACACAATATAAGTGACCAACCGATCTCTTTGATATCCTTTGATACTAATGACAACTTTAAATGCTCAATAGAGATTAACAGTTTGATCGAATTGATTTCTAACTCGATTGGATAGGTTTGTCTATTGATGCATGATTCATGAAGCACAATGTTCTATGTCTCTTAATTGGGTCTGCTATAATATTTTTCTTGTTGCAAAGGACAACTTATTGAAAATGAGATTTTTTAAATTTTTTGCTCTTTTTTTAGGACATTTTATAATTTTAAAGATTTTTTTAGGACTTTATTTAATTTTATAAATTTTTAGGGTATTTTACAATTTTAAAAAGATTTTTAAGGACATTAATGATTGAGCAAGATGTATTTGGTTTCCCCCAATGTCTAGGAAGGTAGGGACATTATGAATGGATGAAATGGACTGATGGAATGACATTGGATAGAGGAAGGATGGTGGAAAATTTATAATGGCATTAGGGATGATTTGACTCCCAAGGACTATCCAATAAGGGGAGAACATGGTATTATTTCAAGCCAAGGAATTAGACATGGAAAGGATAGGGTAATGATATGATGCACTGAATTGTAAGTGGTGTACAAGAATGGGCATGTCAAGAGGTTTTGAAAAAATATTTTTGCATTATATGTTCTTATTTTACACCAAGATCAAGGGATGGATTTGGATAGGACAATTATAGGACACAAATAGCACATGAAGGGATAAGAAAGATCAAAATAATGGATAAGTGATAAATATTGAAGATTAGATAACGACCAATAATAGGGACTAAAAGAAATATGAATAGGGTTAATAATAAGGACTAAAAGGGATATGGGCAATGTGAAGTAGATAAATAGATTATCCTTATAAAGTTCCTTGACCTTGTTAAGATTAAAGATGGAAAAGGAATTATGAATACAAAGAAGGATGATGGATACGAGGGACAAAAAATAATGAAGCACGAGGGACAAAGGATGTGATGTATAGGTTATAATAGGATAACATGAATGGAACCTACCCCATGTATGAAGGATATGATATGTAAGATATGATAGGATAGCATAAATGATACTTGCCCCCAAGTATGAAACATAAGATGTTCATATATTACACACGACACCTATTTCTAGTTTTTCATCATGGTAATTTCTTAGAGTGCCTATTTTCCAGGTTTTCACTTGTGGACGAATGATTTTTCTTTCTTTTTTCTTCTTTTTTAAAACTTTTTTTCACTTTTTTTTTGACAATTATGACCCTTTGGACAATAATGGATGCATATAGGAAATGGATGAATGACTCAAGCATCTTATTCTTTGGATGATACTCTTGAATGATATGAATTAATGGACCATGCATATGAAAGGTATGCTCAAAGATGTTGGTAGGGTAATAAAATGGATGATTGGATATGATGGATAAAAGGTTGGAGAGTAGGTGTTGGATAATGAAGGGGGTGTAAGAAGACTTGATTTTTAGTAAATGAGAATGAAGGAAGGAACACACATTGAGGGGTGGTGAAGTGATAAAGGAAAGACAAATTTATAATGTTGGGATTTTGATGGACGAGTAGATATAGACTTTTGGACATAAGGACCCAAAATGGATTTGGATGGTGGAGGATGTTTAGATGGAGGGATACAAATTTTGGATGCTAGCTTTGATTTTTCTTTGAGAAGCTATACTCCAATGAGTCACTTGGGAATCCATATAGTTTTTTATTTTTCATTCTTTTGTAGTTCCTTGGAGTGTATTTCTTGTACAAGATACTTAGGAACCCATATGGCTTTTGACTTTTCTTTTTGTTAGTGGGCCTTTGCAACCTTTTGGATTTTTGTTTTTGTTTTTTTTACATGCTGATTAGATGGGACATGTTGATCCTTGATGACATGTGGATTGATGGACTTGGAGACTTTATGCTTGGCATCTAAATTGTTGGGAGAATGAATGGGGTTCATGGATGGATAGGAATGATATAGAGGCCTTTTGGATGGATGAAAATGATATGGAGGTCTTTTGGATATATGGACATGATATGGATGTATTTTGGATGGATGGAAGGCCCTAAAATATCTGTGCCTTTTTTTATCTTGAACCATGAAAGGATAAACATATTGTGAGCTAATGGATGGAGGGGATGGAAGGGTTGAAAGGGGAGATGTATGTTTAAATTTAGATTTTGTAGGGATACCAATATCTTGAGAATGCGGTATGTAACTGAATCCGTGACCATTATGATTTTCTTTGATATGGATGACTTCTAATTTTCCTTTCATATGGAATCCTAACTATTTTTATTTATCATTCATGCTATGATAATATTTTTACCAATAGGATACCTGCTATAGGATACAAATCAATTTTGAGGTAGAAATTACATAGAGATCATGATAGGATTTCCAAGTAAACTAGACCAAATATAAGTGAAGGAACCCTTCGATATTTAATGGGTTCGTGAACATCTTGCACAACTTTATTTTAATCATGAGGGGGGTCAAGAGATATGACAAGTTCTTCTCAAGGTAGAATAGTAGGAATGTTGGGATCATTTATAAAAATAAGATCTTGTGATAGACATGAGGATGAAGGAACATAGGGATCTTGAGGAGGATCCAAAGGGATGGTAGGATCTTTTGGAAAACCTTATAATGAAGGAATGCTTTGATCCTA